>PVHY01004704.1:70323-91109 GCA_004024945.1 Uropsilus gracilis
AAAAAAAAAAAAAAAAAAAGAAAGAAAAGAAAAGAAGAAAGAAAGAAAGAAAACAACAAAGAAATATGAAAATTTCCACTTTGATTTATCCTTTAAGATGCTATCTTGCTTTACTAAGCTAAAATTAACAATATTGGCACATATTTACAGATGGCAGACTGAGTGCTTTGCTCAGTGGGTTATATCAGTACACAATATTCATTCTTACCCTCTCCCTGGAAATTCCAAAATACCTAAATTTTGAAAGAAAAATAGAGGAAATCAAGAACAATATAAATCAATCAAAAACAGAAATGTTACAGTCTCTTATGGGGGGTAAAAGTAACCAGAATACAGGGCACAGCAGTGAAAGTGTGAGGTTTCCAAGAAAGTTTTGCAAAATATTTTAACCCAACGACAGAAATTCTCTTACTCTATCAAATTTCTGACATGAAGACTAGGGCTATAGAGGTTATCACCTGCTAACCATGTATCCTTTTAGCACCTTGATTTCATATAGAAACTGTATCATACATTTCCAACAATTATCCCATTAAGTTGATGGCCACTATGTGAATTAGGGTCCCTTCAAATACTGACAAGGATTTTATAAAACAGTGCTAGCTTACAATTTAAATCATCCCAAACCCTCTTTAGACCTCAATTTCTCTTTAAGCAACTGGTCTCCTCCAATTTCAAACAGGAGTTTTATTACCTAGACTGACAACAGAGACCTCGTAGCAGAAATACAGGGGCCAGAGACTATGGGGTGGAGTCAAGAGAGTTGAAATGCTTGGTACTTTGTTTCCGCTTCAAAGCTCTTAAGATTTATTACTAATTCTTGCCTTAGATATTATCAAATGACACAAAGTAATCAAACAGTTTGCATGGTTCTGACCACAAGATATTTACTTGTAAAGTTCGATTTGTGAAAAACAGCTTTAAATCAGTAACATACAGAAAACATAGTGAAATTTTAAAGCAGGTCTTTAAAGCAGTGTATCTTTGTGTTTTCCAATTTATAAGTTCCTCATTGCAGTGTATGTATTTTTGTGTTTTCCAATTTATAAGTTTCTGTTTGCAAGTTCACAGTTCCTTACTTTGGCTAAGTGTATTGCTCGGTGGTGTGGTGTGAGGCAGCCCCACCCTCTAATACGCATCTCTTTCCTAGAGTGATGAGCCATTGAGGGCATCTCATAATCCAGTCATTTCTAATATCTCTGCAATTAAATTGTATGATGCTTCAGTAAGTAAGACTTGTGCTTGTTTTCACTTTAATTCCTTCCCTGTCCCATTGTTGTACTCTACTGGTGATAACAAACTAGGACAGCTCCCAAATAGCTACTTAATTCATGAAAGACTTGTTTTCTTTGTTTCCTTCATCAATGATTTATATCTCCTCAAGTGGATAGAACTGCTTAGGCTGCAAGGGGTCTCCCTGATACTTCCTTTGGAAGATATACTCATGGAAAATAGTAATTTCTCTGAAATGTGCTTCTCACCCCTCCAAACCCCCCTATTTATCGCACTGGGTTAATCTTACCTTAAAACTAAATTTCCATATTTTGCTGAATTGGACTCTCAGTAGGAAATAGAGCTGGCAAAATAACTTTAGTTTAACCTGCCACCTACCAGTTTTTTCTCAAGACCCTCACAGCTAGATAAAAAGGACAGCTCTTCATTTTCCTATTATTACAGGATCAAAATTAATGATCTATAAGGTGGAAGTTCAAGTCCTTTCCTCCTAGATCTGCCGGGACCCTTTTTCCACTTCCCTATGTTTCCCTGCCAAAAATTGCTTGACTTGTGACAAGCTTTCAGCCAAACATATTTGGTTGGGCATTTACCCAAAAGAAAGTGGGTAACTTTAGGTGTTTTGATGGAAACAGTTATCCTCCCTTATCTTCTAAATATGCTAATCCTGTTAAAGTTCTTTTCTACTGAAGGTCTTATGTATTAAGCTTCTGTTTTTCTTCATGTAGTGGATGGCAGAACCCATTTAAATAACGTAGGATTGGGAGTTTTGGAGTGTTACTCCTTCTGCCTACAAACAAAACCTTGCCTGGATCAACTACAGCTACCATTCCCCTTCTTCCCCTAGAGTGCAAAGGAACCAATCCTTTGGGTCAGTGCCTACAACACTTGGTCAATGGTCTGCGCAAACAATTCTTTTGGGAATAAATGATGCATTGATCTATAAATTTTGCACATTCATTCAACAAATCTTTAATAAGAATAGTTTGTTTTATACACTAAGTCATCAAGATTCAGAAGTAACAAACAGAACTCTGAACTTATTTGAAGAGGAAAAATAATTTGGTTTTTTTGGTTTTTGGTTTTTGGGTTTTTTTTGTAAGAGACTAGATCTCACTATGTTGCATAGGGTTGTTTGGAACCTGTGGACTCAAGTGATTCCCAGCTGCAGCCTCCAAGGTAGCTGGGATTATAGGCTGGCATCACCATACTTGGTGAAAAGCAGTTCTATATAATAGAAGTATAATGCAATAAAATGCATCTGTCATACATGCATTTGCTATGTAAGCTTGCAATATCTCTTCCACTATTGTCTTAAATTCCATTTAAATAAAATTTTGTATAATTTAAATTTCTTATGTCCCTAATCAGATTGTGTTCTCTTTCTGCGTGGTTTTCATTTGTAGCAATCTTAATTATTCCTTTTACTCATTTTTTAAGAAAAAAATGATTGATTTGATATATGTACTATGACCTTAGCAATGTTGCTTATGAAGAAAAATGCTGTTGGCATTCAAAAAAATAAAATAAGTTTGTCATAACATGGGAATCAAGTGGAAGCTCTGTTTTGTATTTAGTAAGAATAGATTTTCCAGGAATTTATACTGTCTAAGAAAAAAAACTTCCCTGTCCTATTAGATTTATTATTGTGGGCCTGAAATTTAAACTGACAAAAGATAGATTATCAGAAGAAAAGAAAACAGCAACAGTTTAATTATGCATACATGCACTAGAATTAAAAAGAAATGTCACTTAAGGAGGCAATTAGAATTTGAGACTTATACACCATTTTAATAGGGAACAGGGACCACTTATGGGAGAACAAAATGGTCCTTGCAAGTGGATAGAAAGCACATTTATGTTAAACCAAATGGATTCTTGGACAAATAAATGGGCCTTAGGAGAAAAGATGGAAAATATGATAGTTTTTGACAATGTCAATTGTATGTGGTGTCATCTTCTTTCTTTTTGACATTAGAGTTGCTTCTTGGAAAGGGATACATGACAATGCGTTCTTTTGGGAGACTATGCTTTTAAGTAAATAAGGCACTCAGGAACTCAAATGGCCTTGTACTTGCTAATAGATAAATCTAGGAATATTAAAAAAATTTAAGTCCATTTGAACAAGAATCAATTTGAATCTGACAGCATCCATTCTAGAAGAGAGAAAAGAACTCTGAGGAGTTATACAAAAATGAAAGACTTATAAAAGAATATAGGAGCAAGGAATTTCTATTAGATAAAACATGAAGGTTGTTTATACTTTCTTTGAGATAAAGCAAGTGTCTATCATACAGAGGACCTAACTGCTTCTTATTAGGTGATTTCTGACTGACTTGTTTAAGATTCCCTTTTCTGGGACAGTTAAAACTAATTATATTTAGGTCTTATTTTCTGTGACCTGGGCTTAGCAAAAGTGACTCCATTTTGTGCCTATTTTCTAAATAAGGAAACACAGAAATTATCTTTATGCCCTCATGGGTTATTCTGGACCCCTTTATTTTAAGAACAAATATTTGTAAGCTGAATTCAGAAGTGGAAGGAACAATTATAAACAGATGATGCATGATATTAGGGTCAGCTTAGTTGTACTGATTATGGGGAAAAGAAAAAGAAAAACAAATCAGTGCTGTATATTATTATAGAAATTCAGAATTAGACAGTAAAGTGGTAAAAACAGATTTTATTCAGCTACTGTTTAAATAGAGGGGAAAATCTTGACATAGAACCATGCTGAACTCCAAGTAACATACAAAACGATGGAATTTATTCATAGAACAGAGTGGAGTCAGTGAATGGAAAATTACTAGGAGGAAATACCCAAACTATGGGGGGATGGGAGCTGATCAAAATTTCTAGTTAAACTAAGTTGACAAGATTCTTTCTGAAATCTTCACCAGGGTAAAAATAAAGAATTTTATCAGGTATTGAAGGGGATTAGTTATCACAGTTGGAAATTTTCGCTAAATTGGATAGAATTCTTTCTAAAATTGAGTGATGCCTAGTGTAACTGAGAGGTGAGAGGAACTTTCCTAAAGTTTCAAGGAAAACTTCTTTATCTAGAAAAGTCTTTGACAGCATAAAAGAGTGAGGAGAAATGGTAGCAGTTACAGTGACAAATATCAAGCATGATAACCTTCTGGAATTCTTTTATAAAGAACCTCCTGTATATATATATATATGATTTTCCCTTTCTTTCCTCTTTCTTTATTTTTACTGTAAAAGAAAATTCTATGTTAAATTTGATTCTCACCCATTGATCTAGAACCACTATATAGGTTCTGATGTTTATAGGGAGAGATTTTACACCTCTAGCAACAAATAATTTCAAATTCAAATAATTGTTTGGAAGTTCCCAAACCAGTAATACTAACTACCATGATAAGGTCAGGGCATTAGTAAAAACAATATCAGTCACTAAGAAAAAAGGTTTTGTTGTTAAGTTGAGTGAACTCTTGAGTTAACTGAATTACACAATGGAAGATTTTCTATTTAAAAGAAGTCAATTTTGCTCAAATTCTTCTTCTCTAATGAGGTCTTTGAATCTGAGTTATAATTTCAGACAATAAAGAGGGTAATAAAATTCTGTTGTTAGGGAGGGATGGTGAGTGGAATAAAAGAATAATTTTAAAACCTAATGAAAACAGAAAAATAATAGCTATTTGGGGACATCATTTTACTATTTCAAATTGGTAGGCAATTTAGCATATGATTGTCCATCTTTCTTGGTTTTCAGAAAGTATATGGTTGGGTTATTTTTTTTCCTTGTTTCTTTTTTTTTATTGCACAGAAAATTTCTTGTCACTTTGTTTTTAAACTCTGTTGGCAGATTCTCATATAGGTCTATGTTTTTCTCTTTAATCAACAATCCCTCAGGTATATCCATTTTTTCATAAAAATGTAGCCATAAGCAGAGTCCACATATTTAAATCACAAACTCTTCTTGATTCTTGCTTGAAAACACAAATTTATTATTGTTGTTGATGAAGTAATAACTGTTGCAACTGTGTGATTTTAGGGTGATGAAAAATTTCTGTGCTTTCCAGTCTAAAATATCCTGCACAAAGAATAATTTACTGGAAGTGAAGAATCTCTAGCAATGCAAATGTTCTTGTGAATTTCAAGGGAAAAAATGTCTGAACTTAGAATGGCTTTTCTTTTTCACTGTTGCTGAAAAACATCGAACTGATATAGGAGGGTTTTCTCACAAAAAAACAAAAAGACATCTGTTCAAGAGTGGTAAGGTAAACTTAATTTAGTGGAGACAATTGTGACAGGCATACAGGAAAGTTTTTGCAATAATGGAAAGATAGAGCTAAACTCTGAATACTATAAGGAAAAGTGGATATTTATACCAAGGAGCAAGGTGAAAGTCAGTAGACAGAATATTACTAAAAGGAAACCTCAGGGGTAGAGAAGATTCTGACTACACCAATCTGACAGGATTCTTACTGAAGACAAGTCAAGTTGATCACACATTTTCTGTGGATAATGGAATATAAGGGATTCTGTCAGACATTCAGGATTGCTTAAGAGATTTAAAAGGAATTTGTGTTAAAATTAAATAAGGCAGAGACAATTCAAATATCAAAAATTTAGGCCTGCTTGAAAAATAAATCACAAAAGTCTGAATAGAGTTTGGTCAAGAAAAGGATCTTTGTCAGTTTTCAAGTAAATATATTGTCAAGAACTGTCTTTGCTAGAATAATACAACTTTCCAGATATAACCAGATATGCTCTCAAAGCAAAAGTATGATATGCAGGGTGATATTCAGTCACTGTATCATAATCAAGCTTTATATGACCCTGAGACCACCAGATCCTTGTAGTCACAACAAAATTTCTCAGTGTGTTATACGGTGGGAATAAAACAGCCTAAGTAATCTTCTGTGTACCCATTTTTATATCATGTAGCTGAGATAGTCAACTATCCTTTCTCCGATTAAGAGTTTGAGTGTGTTAACATTAGCTGACTTCGGTTTTCTCCATAAAAACAACTTTGAAAACTATCTGTTGCATTATATTAAGCTTTCCAGTAGTTTTTATACAGAAATCCAATTGAGTGATGGCACTTCAACATAAACCCTACTTTTGAAATTTTGAAATCTTTTCATATCAGGTGACTTAGACTTCATCTAGATGTTTCTATGCTTATACTTTGTGTCTAAGAAGAGTGAAATATCTTGCTGAAAGAGTAAAGTAATCAAAAATTCTCTCTGATATTTCATTACTTCCAGTGAAGGCACTTGATGGTGAAATGATCATTTCATGCCTAGCAGGAAATATTTGGGATGATCCTTGGAAATCAATCTATTCTTTTCTTCTGGCTCCTTAAGTGTCTACTCTTGTCAGAATTCTATGCTGCTCCCCTTTTTATAATCGAGCATGTTATCTTAGAAGCACCTTTCTCTTTTATGTAGAAACTTTTAAAGGCTCTTAGAAGTAGTCTACACTCAATCCAAGTTTCTGATTTTTCTTCTCTCAAACTTCTGAAACTCAAGAAAATAGAACATCTTTGCAGATTAGGGACTGAAGTTCAAATATGCTTTTTTGAATAACAACCACAATTACTTTACTTTCCTAGTTAGCAATGAAGGAATATTCACTAGCTAGTCAGTCCTAGGATTTGCCATTTAGGTCACTCACTATTGGTAGCATTTTCAGTCAACATTTCTGTTGCCAAACACAGACATCCATTTCAAATAATATATAGAAAGGAAATAAAATGTATTATTTCAATTATTTTAGGAGTCCAATTTTTAGGAATACAATATATATGATTTCTAATTTTCTCTCCTTCATTCTGTCTAAAATTATCCTAGAGCTTTGCCCTTATTTTCTGATGCACAAGGAACCTCAACTACAGAGGTTTAAATTATTCAAGTTTCAAAAACCAAGAGGAAATGGAATAAGGGTACTGTATGGATAACGGTCCCATCTCTTGACCAATAACTATGAGTGCAGGAGCAGGGGAATGGAGTATAACAAGTAACTATTATTATAAGGTTAGAGTCCTACATTTTTAGTCAGGGTATTCTAAGTATCAGCTCCCAGAACTACTTGGAAATGGGGATGGTAAATTCCAAAGAGACAATTGTTTCATTTTGAGAAGATACAAGGTATGATGAACAGAAAACGCAGTAAAATGAAACAGATGCCCATAGCATATAGTTTTTATTCATTTCTCCTGAGGTACATACATTAAGATTCAGATTCTTGAAGCAAAACTGCCACTTTCAGAAACAGTTGCCTTCCCTTTTGCTACTGTAAAATAAACATATCTCTGGGGGTGCAGGTGTCACATTTTTATAGTTTTGCCAAGGGAAAAAAAATAAAAGGAGCAGTTGGTTGGAATCTCATGTTCCAAAATATTTTTCCTGCCATCCTGAGATTTCACCATCTGCAACTTGATTGTATAAACCATTAAAAGTTCTTACAAAAAGCTGAACAGACATGATATTTAGTCTGTATAAGTATTAAGTCTATTTCTCAAGCCATTTAAGAAATAGTGCCTTTTTAATGGTTAAATAATCTTTAACTTGACCTCAAGTGATGGTGAGTCTACTGAGTCCTAAGGCAGTCTGGACCGATGATGGACATCTTGCTCATTGGCAATTACTATGAATATATGACAAAGAGTCAAAGGATACATTTTAAATGTTACAGAACATTTTTCCTAATCATATTGAGATGAAGATAACTATTCTGCAATCTCTTTATTGACACGAAAATGGAATAAGCAAGAGAAATTTCCCTTCTGGAAAACTGATATTGCGAATTTCTTAAGTCTTCTTACATTTAAGTAAGTTTAACTCATAATTGTTCAAAATAAATTTCAGTATTCTTTTCAAAGTTTCCTGTCTTAAAGAAGAGTCATAGTACCTGTCTCAAGTAAGACATGATAGGTTTAATTACTTTCTGTCCACATATCAATGTATGTTTTAAAAGAAAAAGTGATAGACAGGTTTAATTCTGAATAAATATGCTTGCTCTAATAAAAGAGCTTGAATTTGGAAGCAAACAGATCAAAAATATAAATATCTTTGACATTTATTGGCTGTATTCTGCATAATTGCTGAACATTCGGTTTTCCTTCTTCTGAATTAGGGGTATGAATAATGATCATTTTACAAATTTTGTAAAAATTAGATGATATTTTGTATATATTAATTTATAGCATAGCATCTTTAAGATAGGAAATGGTTAATAAAACTCTAATATTGTTATGAACAAACGCAATCATTATCATAACTATACGATCATGATCATCATTGGTCTATTAATATATGTTCTATTTGGAAAACATGTTTTTTTTCTTCTCTTTTACACTTCTCTGCTACTCTGACTAGAGGACCATGTAAGAAAGAAGGTATCTGGAGTAAGGCTATCTAGTTAGGCAAGTAACGCTTACTATTAGCTTGAATATAAACACATAAATGCACAACTGTTGGTCTAACTGCCTTTACTTAATGAAAAACATAGTAACAATATATACTCCAGATAATTCAAAACTATTTGAGTCATTCCATCTAATAAAAGGTTGATACTTTCCTATAACCTTCAGTAAACTATCATTTGATAAGTTCACTCTATGTTATAGACAAAGACACATGATCAATGAAATCTAATGAGCTTGAGTCTCATTTTTAGTTGTATTTTAGTTTTAAATACAGTTTTAGATAGTTTTAAATAGTCAGCTACTTATGACATTGTCTGGTAGTCCATATGATTTCCAAGTAGATTCTAATTTGGTTCTTTGTTAGATAATTCTTGTTTTCCTCATTGCAGATATTTTCTCACGTCTAGGCTTTTCTCTGTCTTGAGTCTTCTAATAAGGACTAGGTATGAGTTTTCTCTTATAAAACCATTTACCAAGTATGCTTTTTCAGAAACAAACTGTCAGCAAGGCTAAAATGCATTTAAAAATATAATAAAATAAAAACAACTCAATGAGGCTAATGCATATTTAATAAAACCTTTACCCTAAACTATGTTGAAACTATTCTTGCAAATATGTACAAACATAAATTTGTCTCAATTACATTTCCCAGTAATATAGAAGTTACATTCAAATATGGGGCAGCATTTTAGTTGAGATTTTATTTCTCTGAGATTTCATTTTAAAACAGAAATCATTGAATTATAGCATGGAGTAAAACACTGGGGAAGTTTGATGATGGCATATTCTAGACAGAATAACGCAATTCCCAAAGTCAATACATTTCAGAAACAACCCATTCACAATTTCCACTAGAGAACATAAAATTATTTCTTTATTTTGCTTCAGGAATCATGCTGAACATACCTGCATATAATTATTTTATATTAATTCTTTTAGTGGTATAATTTAAGTTGTTTCTGTCCTACTAACATTTTTAATTACTGGTATGAGTCAAATTTCTCACTTTTAATAAAGAGGTGGGAATATAAATTGTAAGTCATATTAAAAATCAAGTCTATAATGAACTAAGTTGAGATATAATGTGTTTAAACTTCCCATTAATCCAAATTTCTTTGGCAAGTCATAAATGAATGGCAAACAAAATATGAGAAATTTAAGTTTTAATTCTCAGAGACAAGATTTGATTATTCTTTAACTTTTAATTATTTACTTCTTAGTATTTTTTTATGAGAAATAAATGGAAACACGATTAAAAATAAAAATCTGAGGAAAAGAACTTCTGATTTAGGCAAGATTATTACAGTTTCCAGAGTACCATTAAAAAGTATTTTTAAATTAAGCTTTTCTACTTCTGGGAGAATATCTGTCTTTTAAAATGGGAAAGGAGATTTTTGTAGAGAGAAGTATTTTTTAACCCACATCAGAAAGTAGTTTTATTTCTTTCCCGTGTGTTTGTGTGCGTGTATGTGTAAAAGAGAGGGTTCCTTTTTCATTATGCTTTTACTGATTGATTGTTTTCAGTTATATACCTATTTTCCAACCCTAATTTCCTTACTCTTTATTTCCACCAATAATTATTACAATGTCAAAAGTAAAATAAAACACAGCTCATTCCTAGTAATTAGATTTAAACTTGTAAACAACTCAACCTTACTTAACATTGCCTGAAAATGTTTATTATTACAATTTAATGTTTATTAGAAAGACCAACATGGATAAGAAGAGATGACCATGTATACAATTATCATATATAAGTGTATATATTTTCATCTGTGCTTCTATACAGATATTTTGATAATAATATTTTGTGAAGTATAGTATTTAAAAATTCCAAATATGTTCCCTATAGCTATCCTTTTGCTAATGTGTCTTCTCTATATTTCATTGTTTTTTTTTTAATTTATTTATGAGACAAATCACTTACCTCTCTAAGAACCTTAATTTTTTACTCTTGCAAATATAATAATAATGTCTACCTTTTAGGATACAAGACTTTAAGATGAAGAATACAAAAGTTTACTAGTTCCATATCACAGGTACAATTAAGCACAAAGTTATAGAAGAATAAGTAGTTAGTCATAGAAATGTTCCCATTATCAATTAAATAATAAACAAATGACTTTTATCTACGTTTACCCAATATTTCTAATAAAATAAATTTATATTAAAATAAATACGTAGTCTACTACATAGAAAAGCTGGTTGAAAAAATACACAGAACACTTGCTCACTGTTTCAATGAAGTCACCAATATTTAGTCATACTAATTTCAATTCTTGGTAAATAATGGATGGATGAATGGATGGATAGATACATACATACATATACACATGCATGCATATGTGCATATGAAACTAAAAACAAGCCCATTGTATTGCTGGAATGTTATTTGTCAGCAAATGGCAAAACTAGATTAAAGTCAGTTTCACCAAACAGAAGATCAATTAAGTTATACATAGAACAATGCCTTTGTGAAAATTTCAGAACCCCTGGGAGTGAGGACAATTTTACACACACACACACATATATATATATATATATATATATATATATATATATACACATATATATATACATATATATATGGTCTATTACACCTTTGTATTCTTCATGTATATATGATACATATATAACATATATATGTGTCTATATAATATATATAGCAGGAATATATATAATGGCATAGAAAACAGCAAGTAAACTTATTTAAAAAAATGGTGAATGATGTGAACAGAACTTTTTCCAAATATGATATACAAATGACTATCAGGTACATAAAAAGTTTCTCAACATCACCAATTATTAGGGAAATGCAAATCAAAACCCCACCGAGACATTTCTTCAACCCCCTTAGAAAGACTATTTTCAAAAATACAGAAAAAAAACAACTGCATTAGAATTGTAGGAAAAAGGGAAAGTTTTGTACACTGTTGATTGTGAATGCTATTAAGGAAAATTAATGGAGATTTGCTAAACAAGAATTAAGAGAATTACCTTTTAATCCTGCATTATATCTAGAGGAAATAAAATCCAGATATTGATGAAATTTCTGTGCATTCAACTTCACTACACTATTATTACCAGTAGCCAAAACATGGATGCAACTTGTCAATAGGTGAATGGTAAAGGAAATATAATATACACATGCACACACACACATCTGCACACATAATGGCATGTATTGAGTCTATATCCATCTATAATAAGATATGTACAAGATTGTTATTTTATGCTTATCAGTTAAAGTGTTCCTCCTGCCAGCAATGGTCAAAGAGCAATTTTGATTTTCAAGTATTATTATTTAAAAAGTACAATTTGTAAGGTTATAGCATTCATAGAGAACCCACTGAGGATCACCTGAAAATCTTCTGGAGAGGATTCATCTTTCCTGATGCCATTAATGCTAGAAGTGGGTTATTAACAGGCTTTTGAAAGAAGTTCAATCCAACCCTCTGATGACTTAAAGGAAGTAGAGGAAGTAACTAAAAACATGGTGAATTTAGCAGTAGAAATGAAATTAGAAGGGGATTTTGAGACAAGGCATGGTGGTGCATGTCTGTAAGTGGCAGCCTAGGAAGTCGTGGCTGGGGCCAGGGATCATGGTTCAAGTTCCACCGGGGACAGGTAGTGGGACCTAGTTCCAAAAATATATATACCTGGGCGTGGTGGCAAGTGCCTGTAATACCAGCTACCCGGAAAGCTGAGACTGAGTATTGCTTGAGTCTGCGGTACCCCGGGGCAACGTGAACCTGCGGTTGCACAGGCAAAAATAGTAGACTTAGTCTCAAAAAAAAAAAAAAAAAGTGGATTTTGAAAATGTGACCAATTGTATATAATCTCATTATAAAATTTGAAAGGAGGAGGAGTCACTTTTTTGGAGTGAGCAAAAGATGTGATGTCTTAAGATAAAATCATCTGTTGAAGATACTGTTAACACTTAGGAAATGGCATCAGAGAATTTAAAAATTTCATGACTGGTTGATAAAGCAGAAATAGAAGTTAAATGGACTGATGTTAATTTTGAAAGTAGTCCTACTGTGGATGAAATGTTATCTAGCAACAACACATGCTATAGAGAAATCTTTCATGCAAGAAAGAGTTGATCAGTATGTCAAACTTCATTGTCTTATTTAAAAAAAATATCGCCACAGTCCCCTCCTTTAGAAAGCAACACTTTTGACTAGACAGCAGCCATCAACATGACCTAGAATGCTTCATCATCAACAAAGATTAGAATGCATTGAAGGATCATATGATGGCTAGTAGTTTTTAGCAAAGTTTTTTAAATTGTTAAATACATAATTTTTGGATAAAATTACACACCTAGTAAATTATATTATAGTATAACATTTTTAGGTAATAAGAAAACAAAATAAACTGTGTAACTTGTGTCATTACAACATTTTCTTTATTTGGGTATCTGGAACTGAAACCCAGATATCTACAACAGAAGAAATATGAAAGTTCAAAGGATAAAGTGAGATGGTAGAAATTAAGTAGACATTTTGAGAAGTTCCATAATTTTAATTTCTCATTCCCCAGATAATTAAAAAATACCAAATGTTTGGAATCCATATTTACTTTCATCAATTTAGTATTTCTATAAGGTAGACATTATTTCCATCAGTTTGCAGAAACCTAGAGGAAACACAATTTTCATTCAAAGTTACTGAGAAAGTGGTAGAATTGGAAATAAGAGGTTAGAATTGGATTCTTAAAAATATGCTACTTAGAGCATCAAATTGAAACCTTCCAGGATCTCTCCCTATTTGCTATGGTACTCTCATGTTAGAAAATGGAATATATTTTAGTTAGAAATATAATAGTGAATGCCCTTTTCTTTTTGACTTTGATAAAAAATTATAACATGAGTGACAAACAGTAAATAAAAATTATTTGACAGACAAATTCACAGTATAGTGGGAACTCACAGTTGGATATATATTTATTGTCATTCACTAGGCTAATGTATAATTATATATATAAATAATCCTCACAAGAGCCCAATTTAAAAATATTTTTCTAATCGCATGTGAGATTAAAATGATAAATTATAGAGAGTATGTATTCAACTTTGGAATGTATACCTATAGAAATTGTACAGGCATTTTTGCCAAATTGTTATAACTAACGACAGACTTATATTAATAATGTTTCTAGAAAATCATAGATGAAACAAATTCAAAAAAGAGTACTTACTGGAATCTTTTTTCCATCTGCTTCTGCTACCCTTCCTAACACTGTGTGTCTTATTGATTGTAATCCATTTAACTTCTAGTAGTGGATTAATTGTGTTATGATCATCACTTTGCAAAGAAACAGCTTTGTTTGTATGAAATTTTCAGTTCAGAAAATATTGATTACAGTGAACATTTATGTAATAAAATGGTGGAATATAGTTGGCACCAAATTATTTGACTGCCTTTCAAACCACAGAGTTATACAGGACCAATTAGTACATATATTAATCATTTTATAATACAGGATTTTATTTTACAGGACTAATCTATGGAATTAATATATGGCATTTTCTTGAGAAAAGAGTCTTATCCCACTTTTTTTTTCTCTTTCTAAGAAATTTGCATACAGGAAACAGACTAAGTAAAATCTACTAGTACTTCACTTTGCTCCTCTCTGTTTTCTCATTTAAATCTAGGTTTCTCTCTCACTGGTGATTTTATGAGAGTCTAGGCTCCATACATTGAACAAAATCTGAGTCAGATCCAATCTAACTTGACAGTGTTGTAACTGTAACCATAGTAACATTTGTAGAATCCGGTTAAATTTTTATGTAATATTTCACCTGACTCGTTATTTTCCTATTCTTAAACTAGTGAAAAATTGAGTCATATTTTTTTAACAAAAAGAATTGTCTATTACAGAAAATTCTGGAACCACTGAATTGATATGTGTGTATTAGTGCTTATTAGAGATTCTAAAGTAATATATCCCAAGTGACCAATTATTCTATTTACATATAATTCAATCCTGATTGCTGTATAATCTGTGGTTGGAAAAGAACTAGACTATGTGAAAACCAATACTTCAGTTAATTAAAAACAATCCCTCCTCTCTCAAGAGGAAATATAATAAAGTGCTAGATATTCATATTCTAGTGACATTAAGAAGGATTAAATCAACTCCTCTACTTTCTAAGCATTCTACCTCTCAAATCTCAAATCATGTGTCTAACATGAACAGAAAGGAACATTTTTTCCTCTAATTGTACATTCATGGTCTTCCTCAAAAGATATTTATAATTCTGTCAATTTTAACTTGATTAATATTATAAACATAATAAATATGAAAAGTAAAATGTTGACACAAATGCATGGTTAAAAACAGAAATGATGACTATATTTAAATCATAGATATTTAAATTTGAAGAATATTTAATAAGCTACAATTATTTAAGAAATCAATTAAAAATTCATCTTACCATGTAGACACAGTAAGTTTCCTTATTTTGAGCACAAAGGCTTGTTCTGAAGCTTACAGAAAATATTTAAAGAAATAATCCAAGTCCATAACTGCAAAAATTAATTAGAATCTTATATTCACATAGATGCTTTATTAATATCACCATATGTTTTAAAGTTAACTTTACTCAGCATTTCCATATTTTTTCTAAAATAAAAAAGAAAAATGTCACTTAACTTGCAACAACCTGACATATAGAAAACAGATGGCTATTAGGATTTTAGAGTAAAATAGCAGTAAGAATAAGGTTTATCATTTATTATTTTGCCTTGCCCACTTTATCACTTTCAATCAAAACAGAAAAGTGATGTATTATGGGAAAACGTCCCCCTTTGTGACATTTCTGATATGACTATACAATTTCAACATCAGGGTGGTTCATTTTCTGAAATGAATGAGACATACTTTAACATTTCACGAATTGCATGTTTTGGAAATGCAGAAAGCCATTAAGCTACTGCAAATTCTAAATATCAAAAATTATATGATTTCAACAATAACAATTCCCAACAAGGGAAAAGGGGACTCCGAACCGGCTGGGAGGAGCAGCTAGCACACCAGCACCTGGGGGAGGAGACCACGCAGAACAGGTAGGTTTCCTACCTAGAGCAGCCTGTGGTGTCTCCCGGTTGTCAGGGAAACAGCCTGGAGGCAGGCAGATCAGCCATTTGTGTCTCTATGGACCCTGGCTATTCAGCCTAACTTTAGCTGGGACTGAGTTGCTAAAGGGGGTGGGGAAGGAGCGCACCTGGAGCGTAACCACGCTGACACCAAAGCCCAAAAGCGCCGGCGCCGCATGCGGCGCTGGCGTAAAATCAGAAAACAAGGACATTCACTACAAAAAGCACATAAGTGCGTTAAATACAACTATATAGGCTTCAACATGCCTACTACTAGAGCGGTAGTCACCCAATACGTAGAGCAGATTCGAAAGGAAAACACAGGAAAAAGGAAGAACACAAACACTCAAACAAGCCCTAAGAAAAATAACTCACCACCTAAGGATAAACAATTTGAAAAAAACAACATGGATGACATCGAAGAAATGCTCCAGATGTCAGACAAAGAATTCAGAATCAAAGGGATAAAAGCACTCAAAGAGGCCAAGGAAGAGGGGGAACAAAGGGAAAGCAAAAGAAGAGAAGCTCTCAATGAATTAAGAGAAGTAGTAGAAAAATATAAAAAAAAATGCAGCAAAATGAACAATATCATCAACGAACAGAAAAACGAAATTGAAACCCTAAATAAGAAACTGCAGGAGATGCAAGGCATAAGAGGAACAACAGAAGAACTCAAAAATGCAGGGAAGAGTCAGGAAAGCAGGCTAGAAGAAATAGAAGAAAGAATCAGCACACTAGAGGATACAGAAGTAGAAAGAATGAAGAAAGAGAAAGAGAGAGAAAAGCAAAGTAAGAAAACAGAAGAAATAATCAGAGATCTTTCAGATACTCTAAAGAAAACAAATATAAGAGTAATTGGAATACCAGAAGATGAAGAGAAAGAAATAGGACCTGAAAGGCTCTTCAATGAAATAATGGAGGAAAACTTCCCAAACCTGAAGAAAGAAATTAAATTAGACATACAAGAAGCAAAAAGGACACCAAACTACTTTAATGAAAGAAGAAACACAGCAAGACACATCATAATAAAACTTACAAAAGCTAAAGATAAGGAGAAACTTATGAGAATAACGAGAGGAAACAGATAACATACAAAGGAAAACCGATCCGACTGACTTCAGATTTCTCAGAAGGGACACTCCAAGCAAGGAGAGAATGGCACCACATCTTTAAAACACTCCAAGACAAAAACTGCCAACCAAGAATACTCTATCCAGCAAAGCTGTCCTTCCTTTATGAAGGAAAAAACAAAGCCTAGAGAAATTTGCTACCACCAAACCGCCTCTCCAAGAACTCCTGAAAGAAGCCCTAAGATCAAAACCTGCAGAAGAATAAAAAGAGTGAACAATAAAAAGAAAAGAAAAAACAAACCAAAACAGAACCCCAAATGACCACCAGGAACCAACTGTTGACCCTCAAACATCAATAATTACTCTAAATGCCAACGGGCTAAACTCATCAATCAAAAGACACAGAGTTGCAGAATGGATTAAAAGACAGAGCCCAACATTCTGCTGCCTCCAAGAAACGCATCTGATCCCAAAAGACAAGCACAGATTGAAGATAAAAGGATGGAAAGCAATTCTACAAGCAAACGGCCCACAAAAAAAGGCAGGAGTAGCCATCCTAATAGCAGACCAAGCAGATTTCAAAATAAAAAAAGTAACAAAGGACAAAGATGGCCACTACCTAATGGTTCAAGGGACAACAAACCAAAAAGATGTAACAATTATCAACATATACACACCAAACGAGGGAGCACCAAGATTTATAAGACAGCTACTAAGAGAGCTGAAAACAAACATAGATGAAAACACATATGTAGTAGGAGACTTCAACACCCCACTCTCAACAAAGGACAGATCAAAAAAACAAAAACTACACAAGGACACAAAAGCCTTAAAAGAAGACCTAGATAATATGGACCTAATAGACATCTACAGGATATTACACCCACAAGGAACAGAATACACCTTATCAAATGCACATGGATCATTTTCTAAAATTGATCACATATTAGGCCACAAGGCAAACATGAATAAATACACAAAGATTAAAATAATACCAACTTTTTTTTCAGACCATAAGGGCATCAAACTAGAAATCAACAATGAAAAGGAAACAAAAAGAGCACTTAACACCTGGCGACTGAACAACATGCTTCTAAAGGAAGAATGGGTAACTGAAGAAATCAAGGAAGAAATTAAAACTTACTTTGAAACAAATGACAAAGAAGACACTGCATTCCAAAATGTCTGGGATGCGGCAAAAGCATATCTAAGAGGAAGGTTCATAGCAATACAGGCCCATATCAAAAAGCAAGAAAATAATCAAAAAAACAACCTAATCTACCAACTTGAAAAATTAGAGAAAGATCAACAAAAAAAAACAAAATCCAGCAGAAGACAAGAAATAATTAAAATAAAAGAAAATCAACAATCTAGAAGCCAAAAATACTATCCAAAAGATCAACAAAACCAAAAGCTGGTTCTTTGAAAAAATAAATAAAATCGATAAGCCCTTTGCAAGGCTCACAAAGGAAAGAAGAGAAAATCCTAGTAAACAGAATCACAAATGCAAGAGGAGAAATTACAACAGAGACAAAAGAAATCCAAAAAATAGTAAGAGATTACTATGAACAACTATATGGAAATAAATACAACAACTTGGATGAGATGGATACATTCTTAGAAAGATACAGCTCCCCAAAATTAAACAAAGAAGATATAGAGAACCTAAATAAACCAATCACAAGGAGCAAAATTGAAGCAGTCATCAAAGCTCTATCTAAAAACAAGAGCCCAGGACCTGATGGCTTCACAAATGAATTCTACCAGACATTCAAAGATGAAATAATGCCTGCATTACTAAAGCTTTTCCAAAAAAATGAAAAAGAAGGAATACTGCCAAACAGATTCTACGAAGCAAACATCACACTCATACCAAAACCAAATAAGGACAGCACCAAAAAAGAAAACTATAGACCGATTTCCTTAATGAACACAGATGCAAAAATTTTAAACAAAATCCTGGCAAACCGAATCCAACGATGCATTAAAAACATCATTCACCAGGACCAAGTGGGATTTATCGCAGGGGCACAAGGATGGTTTAACATCTGCATATCAATTAACATAATCCACCACATCAACAAAGAAAAAAACAAAAACCACATGATCATATCAGTAGATGCAGAGAAAGCATTTGACAAAGTCCAACATCCATTCATGATAAAAGCCCTTGAAAAATTAGGGATTAAAGGAACTTACCTCAACATAATAAAAGCCATCTATGACAAACCATTGGCAAATATCATCCTAAATGGGGAAAAACTAAAATCATTCCAGTTGAGATCTGGAACCAGGCAAGGATGCCCACTCTCCCCACTACTCTTTAACATTTTACTGGAAGTCCTAGCCAGGGCACTAAGGCAAGAGAAAGACATAAAAGGGATACAAATAGGCAAAGAGGAATTGAAGCTATCATTATATGCTGATGACATGATTCTCTATTTAGAAAACCCCAAAAAATCCACAGAAAGATTACTTGAAATAATAGACCAGTTCAGTAAGGTAGCTGGATACAAAGTCAACACACATAAGTCAGTGGCTTTCCTATATGTGAAAAGTCAAGCAGAGGAAGAAGAAATCAGAAAAACCATCCCATTCACCATCACACCAAAAAAAAATTAAATACTTGGGAATTAACCTAACGAAAAATGTTAAATATCTATACAAAGAAAATTTTAAAATGCTCCAAAAAGAGATAGAAGAAGACATAAGGAAATGGAAAAACATTCCCTGTTCATGGATTGGAAGAATTAATATTATCAAAATGACCATCCTACCAAAGGCAATCTACAGCTTCAATGCAATTCCAATAAAAATCCCAATGACATTCTTTAAAGAGATAGAACAAAAAATTACTGAAATTCGTATGGAATAACAAAAGACCCCGTATATCAAAAGGCCTCCTGACCAGAAAAAAAGAAAATGGAGGTATCACAATTCCAAACTTCAAGCTATACTACAAAGCCATAATACTTAAAACAGCTTGGTATTGGTACAAAAACAGACAATCAGACCAATGGAACAGAATTGAGAGTCCTGAAATAAAACCACACATATATAAGTCAACTAATTTTTGACAAAGGTGTGAAAAAGGTACCGTGGAACAAAGATAGCCTCTTCAATAGATGGTGCTGGGAAAACTGGACTAAGACATGCAAAAAAATGGACCAAGAAAACTCCCTTAACCCATGTACAAAAATCAACTCATAATGGTTAAGAGACTTAGAATAGATCAGACCTGAAACCATAGCATACATAGAGGAAAACTTGGGCAAAACTCTCCATGAACTACAGTTCAAAAATCCATTTCTGGAAACATCCACAGATGGCAAAAAAATGAAGGAAAACATAAACAGATGGGACTACATCAAACTGAAAAGCTTCTGTACAACAAAAGAGACAACAGAAAAAACTAAAAGATGCCCAACCGAATGGGAAAAAATCTTTGCTCTCCACATGAGTGATAAGGGTTTAATAATGAAGATCCACAAGGAACTCACACAACTAAACAAAAGCAAAACAAAAAGCCCAATCAAAAAATGGGGAGAAGAACTAAAAACACACTTCTCCAAAGAGGAAATACAAATGGCCAACAGGCACATGAAAAATTGCTGAACATCGCTAGTAATAAGAGAAATGCAAATCAAAACCACAATGAGATACCACCTTACACCCACATCCAAAGAACAGACAACACAAATTGCTGGCGAGGATGTGGAGAGAAAGGAACACTACTACACTGCTGGTGGCAATGTAAACTAGTTCAACCACTATGGAAAGGGGTGTGGAGGACCCTCAAGCTAATGAAAATGGAACTACCAACTGACCCAGCAATTGCTCTTCTGGGAATCTACCCAAAAGAGACCTCAATGTGGGTACAAAAGGGCACCTGTACCCGGATGTTTGCTGCAGCACAATTTATAATTGCAAGGTCATGGAAATAACCTAAATGCCCCAAAACAGAGGACTGGATGAAAAAAA
>PVHY01004705.1:0-91042 GCA_004024945.1 Uropsilus gracilis
AGGTGCTGGTCATAGAGGCTAATAGCAGAAGGGTAAAAATCCTGATGTTTCATTTATTTTACATAATCTAGAATTCACCGTGTTCAGGACAACATTAAGGAAACTTTTGAGACTACATAATTGGAGAAGATAGCAACACTCATAGGGTGAAAAATATATAAACAAACCCAACATAAAAATGAACTCCAGGGATGAGGCCAATCCAACATGCATATCATGAATAGGTACATACACTTGTTTTAGAAAGGTACAAGGTTAAGGAGAATTATAACAGATTTTTCTGAGAATTCAAAAATGACAGTATATATAAAAATATAGCAACACAGAAAATGTTACTTAGGTTTTGAGAAAATAATAAACAATTCATCAATAAGTTCATAATTTGTTCTCTTTCCAGACCTTTTACACTCAATAGATACATGCCATGGAACTAGATACATTCTAGTTCCCATTCAGAGAAAAAGTAGATCAAAATAAAAACTTAGTTTCTCAAAGTCTGGGTGGCATTTCTAGCAATGAACACTTGGCCTCCTAAAGCTGAATGATTGAGAAAAAAATCAAGCCTCCTTACAAGTTTATTCCCTTAATTTTCTTGAAGAGGTGTAAAAGCTTTACAAACACTAAATACCCTGCCTATATCTACATATACACACACACACACACACATATATATACTATATAAATTATACAAACATAAATCTAATTAAATTTGCCATGAAATATCCACATGGGCATAAAAATGCAAAAGTATTAAAAAATCATATTTTACATTCTTCCTAATATGAAACATTTGAAAAAATAATTCAAAGAAATAATTCAAAAAATACTTCCACTCTCACATATGCCTGGGTTCATTGACCCCTTCTGTGTGTGCACAGGCATGAAGACAAGCACCTGAGCCACACGGGATACAAATAAAACTATACCACCTGGAAAAAAAAATGTACATAGCTTTCATACCTCTACATACCAGAAAGCCTAACAGAATTCATATGTGCAACAAAATAATAGTCTTCTAAGTAAGCATTGGCTTTTCCTTCATTAACAGTGTGGAACACAGAAAACATGTTCTGGAAACCACTTGGCAGAGGCAGTTCCTTTTTGTTTTCACACACAGACAAAATTCAAGCCTTCATCCCTGTCAGGGAGGAGTGTGAACGCTGTCATCAACATGGCTCACTCCAATTTAGAATCATTCTTTCCATAGCAAACCCTCCCAAATGTTTAGTTAGAAATTTTACTAGAACCAGGGAACTATATTTATCACCAATAAAACAGAATTTAAAATGAAAAACCTAGAGAAAAAGAAAAACATAAAGGAAACACCCATACTCAATATTATGTTATGCCATCATTCAAAATCATCATGAAATTATTAAGTGATTTGAAAATGTTTCATCATGACACATGTTTTTCTTACCATTTCAAGGATCAGAAGAGTCTTAGTATTTGATTGCAGTTCTAAGAACAATTAAATTTCTGAAGCCCTGTTGCTCTCAATTGAGAATACTTATCTGCCTCTGATGTTCCCTATTGATTTAGTCAAGGGTGTGAGGATCTATCTCATTTCTAACTTGATAAAGACAAAAGTGCCCCTCTTTCTTCCATTACTTTCCCTAAAGTACTCCCAGTGGTCATTGGCCCTCAGTAAATCACACTGATAGGATTTTTACCCTGGCCTGACCATGAAGACAGACCTGGAGAGTGAGCAGATTTTCTGTTAAACAGCTCTAATCTCACTCCAATCTACTCTCCACTTCTCTTAAATTATTTATGGGGTACTGAAACCTCCTTCTGACCTCATTCTCTGCTTCTGTGCTATCCCCTTTTGCTTAAGCCTAATGTTCTGTTTGTTCCCTCCCAGTAATCTTTCACATCACTGAGAACCCTGTGTGTGCACACAACACTTTGACCATAGTTCCCTCTCTAGATGTCGGGCTGACTCATCTCTGTTATTCCCTTCAACACTTCAGATTCACTATCCATTCTTGAAAAGTACATTTCTCAAAGTCTATTTAAGGCTGGCTTACCAAATCAACAGTCTTGGTCTTTGCTTTATTCCTGAATTATTATCTAAGTAGAAGATAAAAAGTTACTTCTCTGAGATCTAATCATTTGTATACTGGGGTTGACTATGTCCTTCAAATTAACTTAATTTTGTGTTTTTTAAATTTGTATACATACACATGGCATGTTTATTTCATATATATCTTATAGATGATTATAATATTTGAAAAACACTAAATAAAACAAATAATGTTTGTGTAAATCTTCATAGGATATTATGAAGGGCAGTGTGAGACCTCATCTCCTGACAGACATTCTGGTACTGATTTAATAACTGTGAAGATTTTAGTAATAAATGCTAGTACAAAAGAAACTGATCATCATAGTGACATCTGACAAATTTCATAGTGATAAACTACCTTTAAGAAAACCCAAATAATATGTGAACTCATTTTAGGCATACTAGTTTTCTTTAATCTCTTGTGACAGCTGATATTGAAACTATTTTCAAAGTTTTATATTCTATAATTTATGAAGGTAAATAGTATATTAATATATCAGTTACTTAAAATTTATCTTAATAAAATATTATCTTAAGATAAAAACTATTCATCTTAATAAAATGCAGAATATTTTACAATTATTAATAAATTGCAAAATTTTAAAAATAGGTTCAATATCAAGTGTCCACAAGAGCTTAAAGAAAACTGGTATGTCTAAAAAAATATGCAGTAAAATAGTGGAAACAATCAAATTCAGCTTTTGTCAAAAATTTGATTTAAACGATTCTTAACACTAATGGCTATCCATAGTTCATAACCTGATTTTCATACAACATCAATATTTTGGAATTGTATAAGTAAAATTTGGATTTATTCTTGAGTGACAGAAAACCAAAATTAACAGAGCCTTAACCAAGGCAAAAATGACAACCAAAAATCTCAAATGTGGTAGAGGTGGAACAGAGGAGCTTATTTGGAGTCTGAGAACTGCAGCTGGAAAGAGATAGACCAAAGAAATCTTTGAATCATGTTTCCAGTTGTCCAGGTTGGAAAGGTTTATGTACACAAATAAAAGTCAGAAGTTCCCACTCTGATCTACTATGCAAATTAGTCAGAGAAGTAATGAATGATTGGCTCGATAAGATGGAAATTAAGTGAAAAGTTACTGAAGTTGTGATTGGTTTCATCTTGGGTGGTCCATAGTGGATTGGTTTTATTTCAGTTTCTTCAAGGTAATGAATGTGTCTCAGCATGCCTCAAAGTACCCAGAGCCTGAAATTCAACAGTCTCCCCTTTCTGTTTTGAGAATTGGATTAGATGACTCCACTTTGATTTTTTTTCTTTCAAAAGTTAATATTTTATATAATCCAAACCAGTCTAAGTCTAATATTAAAGTTTAATAATCATTACATTTTCAGATTCCTTTAATAACATTGTCTTGTAAATCCACACACATGGTTGTACTTCATGTTCAAAAAGTTTACTTGTACTCAGTCACTACATATTTATTTCAGCATATACAGTACAGCCTAAATGGGAAGAGGAGGAGGAGGAGCAATAGGAGGAGGAGGAGCTAGGATGAAGAAAAATGCTTATTCTTTTAGAGTAATTACCGAAGTCATATCCCATTGGCTAGAATTAATCACCTGTACTTACCTTGCTGCAAGGTTCTCTGCAAATATAGTATTTATCACATCTAGTAAAAATCAGGTCACTAAGAAGAAAACAGTAGAATTTTGGGAGACAACCAGCTTCTACCACAATATAATAATTAGAAGACTTATGTTTGAACATAAAATCAGTCTTCTAGTTTCTTCCACTAGAATGTAAATGACCAAATTCAATTCAATGACCCAGAATGAATCTCAAAACTTGTATGGGAACTACCAAGTGAGAACTTTCATCTTCTGGTCGAGTCACCTTGCTCTTAAAATATATCTATATAATATATATAGACAGAGAAAGAAAGATTATAAAGAAAAATGTCTTAAGCATTTTACTAAGGCTTTAAAATTTTACCTTTTATGTATAAAAAAAACACTGCCCAAGAGAAATATAATGCAAATCAGAATTTTAACACTGTGATTTTATATTTTATCACTAGTCATATTAAAAAAGTTAAAAAGAAATATAATTTAATAATTCATTTTTTGACTCAACATGTCAAGATATTACCATTTCAACATAAAAATTATTAAAAATAATGTTGCTTTTCTTTCTTTCATACTATGTTAACAAAATCCAGTATGTATTTTATTCTTGGAGAATTCAGATAACATATATTTCAAATGCTCAATAGCTACATGTAGCCAGTAGCTGTCATGGTGAATGCAGTAAATGGCAGTTCAAATTAATATATAGATATGATACATTTTTTTTCAAGAATGGAAAGAATGCATTACAAACCCATTGAGTTTGGTGAGTTTGAAAGGATGGCATGAGTTACATGAGAAGTGTGAATTATTTTTTTACTTCTTTCAGTTTTTTTAAATCTGTTTGGTCATTTAAATAATTGAAAATTTATTGTCTTAAAATATCATCAAAGTTGTTTTGGTTAAATGTAATTGAAAACCCAACTTCAGCTATCTCTGGGGGAGCAGGCTGGGTAATGATAAAGTTGTTAATTATAAAGTTATACAAAATGATAAAATTACCCATTGGACTGTGGACTTATAAATCCATGGGTGGTGTTACATGCATAAAAGTTAAGATCCAGGATTCACCTGTTATGATATGTTGGTTTTAATGAAATAGATATAGATTAATGTGCACATGGTTCAAATTCAACAAAAAATAACTTTATTTCCTAGATGTGTCCATAAAAACTGCAGTCAATAATTTTCATTGGTCTAAATTAATTTACATACTTTATTTTAAAATGTATTTACATAATTCTTGAAGTAATTACCAATTACGAGGGATGGAGTGGAAATGTACACTGAAATGTTTTATTGCCTTAGGTCGTAAGTCAAAAGCTATACCTGGTGAAATAAACTGTCATAACCTGAAGAGAGTGTCAGCAATGAGTATTTCATCAAAGAATACTTAAGATGCAAGACTGACAAGACTAACATCTCATTTGCAGTGTGCGTTTGGAATTTCCTTTCTTCTTTGCCTAAAAATTATGAATTCTATCATAGTTTTATAAGAAATAAATCTAATCTACTGATTTTATCTGTTTCCCTGTACATTTTGCATTTTTCAACTTCTATTAAATAATCTTGTCATTATGTTTTTTCTTCAGTTATCTGTTAGTTACCCCAAATTATGTAGGAATTAGAGAAGAATTTGAGGGCTATCACTACTATGTTGAATTACATAAAAGATTTACTGAGTTATCTCAAAATTGAACTTTTCCCTTCTTCACTTCCTTTGTTTGGAACAACTCACAATATTAATATTGGAGACTGCTAGGAAAATCCTGGAAATCCCATTGCAAATTAGTTATTTTTGCATAATTAAACTTGGTATTAATATCCTTTTTTTGTTACCTCAACTTTACTGACTTTTACAATCATTGTATGACTGTGTGACATACATATTATTTCAAAAATAATACACATTACTTCAAAAAGTATTCACAGGTATATCTTAAAAACATTTTAATCCTTCAATAACACAATCTTCTTAGTTCTTAAATGACTTCTATTAAATCTATGACAAGTTTACTTGTAAAATGACCTTTTCCAAAAAAAAAAAAAAAAAAAAAAAAACCTAAACAAAATTGCAAGATCTGTTTATATTTTTTTCCCTACTCATTTCTATCTATTTTCTTGGGAAGAAAATTTTTTTATAATTTTTTATTGATTGTATATATTTATATATATATACACACACACACACAATTATATATATATATATGTATATATTACATCACTGACTACCCAAGTTTTCCCATCACCTTATTACCCCTCAACCATCTTAATCTCTTGTGCCCTCCCCCTCCCCAGATTTTACTCTCTTCCCCCTCTCTTGCTCTATCCTTCAGTTCTTCTGGCAGTTTTAATTTTTTCTTGTCATTTGTTTTTCCTGTAATCATCATGTAAGTGAAACAATGATTCCTTCTGGCTCCATCCATGCTGCTGCAAGTGACATGTTTGTCTTCTTTGATTGATGAATAATATTCCATTGTGTAAATACACCACGTATTTTTCAGCTATTTGTCAGTCTTTGGGGCATTTGGATTGTTACTGTATCTTGGTAATTGTAAATAGTGCTGTGATAAATGTCCAGGTACATATGTCTTTTTGAATTAGTGTTTTTGTATCTTTTTGGGTAGATTCCCAGTAGTAGGATTGCTAGGTTGAATGGTAGTTTCATATTCAGTAGCTTGAGGGTCCTCCACACTGCCTTCCATAGTGGCTGGACCAATTAGCACTCCCACCAGCTGTGTAAGAATGTTCCTTTATCTCCACATCCACACCAGCACTTGTTGCCTGGGGTTATTATTATTATTATTATTATTATTATTATTATTATTTTAATTATTTTTAATGTGGGTGGGCCATTCTTACTGGTGTGAGATGGTATCTCAGTGTGGTTTTGATTTGCATTTCCCTGATTATTAGTGATGTTGAATATTTTTCATATACCTGTTGGCCATTTGTATTTCCTCTTTGGAGAAGTGTCTTTTAGTTCTTTTCCTCATTTTTTGAGTGGGTTTTTTGCTTTGTTTTTGCTAAACTTTGTTTAAGTTCTTCATGTATCTTTGTTTCAGACTCTTTACACCTGTGTGGAGAGCAAAAATTTTCTCCCATTCACTTGGGTTTCTTTTTGTTTTAGCTACTGTTTCTTTCACTGTACAGAAGCTTTTTGGTTTGATGTAGTCCCAGCTGTTTATGTTTTCCTTCCTGGTTTGTTTGTTTGTTTGTTTGTTTTTGTTTTTTTGCCAACTGTAGATGTGTCCTAATTTCTGAGGTTTAGTTCTTAGAGAGTTTTCCTGGGAATAAATCTTTGCTGATCTCTTATTTTCCTGTTGCTCCTTGCCCCAAGTTTGGAATCAAAGAACTCAATCACTGGATGAGATCCATCTTTTATTTTCTTTAATTTTTATGTTTCCTTATGTTTTGCCCTGAAACTGCAGTTTTTATATTTTGCTTTTATTGCTGATTTGGCAAAATATCATCTCTAACTGTACTAAGACTAATTCTCTAACATACAAACCTCCTGTAGTGTTTACTGCTCATTGTAAGCAAAATAATCCATTTCCCAGCTGACTTTTTTCTCCCAATATCTTTTAGCTGGAAGAAAAATAGCCACAGATTTCAAAAAACAGCACATTTTATTAATATAAGTCTGACTTATACAAGCATAAGATTTTATGAATTTTCTTTAATGTGTCTTTTCATATTTAGCTCTCTTAAGGGAACAGTTTCCCCTGCCCAGTATATCCCAAAAAAATTATTTAAGACATATTTAGTTTCATTTTATACAATAATTTTCCTTCTTTTGTAGAGAACTAGATGTACAGAACCCTTGGAGTTGTGTATATAATGGTGTTTAACCCTCCCCTCTTTGGGTAGAACTACTGTTTCTACATAACTTGAGAAATCCCTATTGGTATAAGGTTATGCTGACACACAGTCTGTCAATTATAAAAAGTGCAGACATAAATGTTCACTTCACAGAAAGATTATTTCATCCTACATAGTGAGAATGGTGTTTCTGGTGCCCTTATTGATACTAAATAGCTAGCTGATTTAATTTGCATTGCTTAATCTGCAAGAATTTTCATTTTTAACATCTTTTAAGTTAATAAAAATGTGTATAGTAGCAAGCAATTCATAGTTGATTTAGATAAAGTTTTCATAGTAGTGAATTTTCTCTACATATGAAATATATATACTTCTGTTTACTAATTAATATTATCTGACTGAGAAATTGAAAGAAGAGTCATGTTATTGAAATTTTTCAAACTAAAAATGATATAACGATAACTTCTGAAGATAAATATATTACTCCAGAGATCATCAGAGTTGTATTTTTAGTGTATTCTAGTATCTAACTTAATTCTAAGGAATCACTAGCTACATCTCCATCAATCCATCTATCTATTTATCATCTATCTATATGTTATCCCTTTTACCTCTTCCCTAACTCTTAGTTGCTCATTTTTCCAGAGAGCAAAAACCACAAAATTTGGGCCAGAATCAGAAGAGAATACAGAAGCCCTTTTCCTAATTTTTCATTGCCTTGTTGCTTTCTCCATCTTTATCCTACATAAATTCTTTAATTCCACCAAAATTACCGTAGACAAGATTTTGTCAAAAACAGACTGCTAAACACTCTGTTTTTCATATCTCCAGACCCTTTGTTCAATCCTCATGAGGAAACTTTCTTAGTAATCTGTTCCCAACTCTGTTCTCATCTTCCATTCTTTCTCCCCACCCCTCCCTCTTTTCTATCATATGGACAATGCTACCTGATTTCATCACACTTTAAAGTGCTTTCATTCCCTACTTAATAAGTCACCTACTTCCTTATCCTATTCTCACAACTTTCTATCCACCCATTGATTTTAAGTAAAACTAAGTCTAAAATATTACCTTCTCAGATAAAAACTGCTCATTCTCTGGCTCTTTTGTTTTCAGTATCAAAATTCTCATTATTGCTGTTAGCACTGAAATGTTTATGCTTCCTTTGTTAATTGATTGCACATATGCATATTTTACATCATTGTGTATGTACAGATCTATTTGTACTAACAGAGATCCATACTCTTCTGCCTTTTCCAGTATAAGCCTTTTGTCTTCTTTTAGTTGGCTCAACTGTAATCAGCCAACCTCCCACCCCAAGTATCTGCTTTTCTGCATATGCTTCCAGATTTCCTCACCCCAAATCCTACAATCATCATGGATTTTTTATTGTCCAAGAACTTGACAAATTTGACATTCTAGTCTCAAATTTTCTACATGACCAAATATGCTCCTTTCACCAGATCTCCTAGTATGTAAGTTCAACTATTTTTTCCCATGTCTATAATTTCCTTTCCCTATTGCTATTCTGGAAACCATAGCCCCCCCAAATTCAACAAATCTGATTATTCTGTCATCTTTCTATGCTCTGCTTATATCTTCATTTTCTACTGTGATTATTTCAAGTATCCCTGTTCCTCAAAACTTAAAATCCATCAATCTCTCTAAATTAGCATAAAACTTTAGTTCTTACTCAAAACAAAGCTAAAGCCATCCAAAACTAACCAACAAACCTACAAATTTATCTGTATCTGAACCTGCATTATTTTTTCTATTTGTAGTGGAATCTCCATGATTCTTTCCTTCTGCCCTTACAAACCAGCATCACTACTCTTTCCTGCATCTTCAGACCTCAGAGCTATAGCATGAAGATAAGTTTCATAGTTCTCCTTCAATACCTCCCCTTTACAGAAAAAAAAAGAAAAAAAACACCTATACACCTATATATTCTATATTTACTGTCTTCAATTATTAACATTATTTACACCCTAATCATAGCTCAGCTTCATTTACAGCTACCTTTTTTATCTCAGGATTTTTAAATATTCTCTCTTGGAACAATTTGGTCTTTAACATACTCTTGTCTATCTATAGACTTGCCCTGAGCAATTCAGTCTTGTCTGTAGAGCCAGTAAAAATATTTTTAGTAAATGAGAGTTTAAAATATTTTATTTTTACATGCTTAAAAAATACCTAGACACAAATTAAAGATTTAAAAACTAACATCTTTGTTACTATTTATCCAACAGTTCAAGTGTTAAAATGTACCATTAATTTTACTTTAGCAAAACACGTCTCTAAGGAAAATCATTTCCTTGAATATTAACAACACACCACTTAAAGGGAGAAATTAATATCTACATTTAACAATAAGTCACTGTTGATGTTAACACTTTGACTATCCATTCTTAAAATAGAATACAACTGTTCCTAGTCATATCAATGGAGACTTTGATACTTTTATCAAATAAGTAGTCAAACAATTTTAGAACTAATAGTATATTTTGTTTTCCCACAAATGTATGATTAACTACAATAAAATATTAAAAATGAAAACTATAATAAAATAAACAAAAAATTAATGGTAATTTCAGACTATACCACACAGTTCATAAATGAAAGAAACTAACTTGGCATGTAAATTAGATATATGATCATTTTTCTTAAAATGATGTTCAAGGAAAACTTACATCATGTGGGATAATTTTAAAACTACAGATTCCTGGATGCCAATATTGAGGCCCAAGATTTTACCTTTCATTAATTCCAGTTATTCTTACACATCTTTAATTTGAGACCGACCATCATTATAAAATACTATCTTATGGGATAAATGTCTGTTAACAGTGTTATCAGGATATGTACTGCTCAAGTCCTCAACTGCTTTACAGAATCTCTTTCTATGTTATAATCAGAAAATGTACATATTTATGAGTAACTGTAGACAGCTTTCACCTCTTCCCCTTCTAGAATAATCCCTTTTGTGAGATTTATATATAATATGGAATAATATGAGGAAATTCTGGTACCAGGAATGCCTTACATGTCAGTGCCTATCATTTGCTTGAATGCTACAGAGTAGAATTTCTCAAACTCCTTTATGCATAAAAATTAGTGATGGAACTTGGTAAAACAGGTGCAGAGGTAAGACAGCAGAGAAGAGATTTAGCATTTTTAAGAAGCTCCTGGGTGAAGCCACATTTTGCTGAACTAGATTATACAGAACAGTTGACTCCGGGTAATAAGTAACACTTACCCCACTAACACTGTAGAGTTTTCCTTGATAAAATATTTTAAAGTCATTTTCATTCAGTAAGATCCAAAATAAGATATTTGACTTAAATAAATACATATTAGATGCTTTTAAAGTTCTTCATTTTTAAAAGCTCATTTACAGAGATAATGTCCTTTCTTCACTTACATTATAGCATCCTAATGAAATGTAAATAACTACTTAAAATGGAATTTTAGTGTTAAAGGGGGCAAATATTTCAAAAGTAAGAATACAAAGTTGTCTGTAATATTTCCCTGGAAGGAATAATGCTCTGTGAAAATGTAACTAGAATAAATGAAGACAGAAAATTAATAAATTTCAAAGCCTGGTACTTTCAAAAAGTGAATTCCAAAAATGTTATCTCACTGCCTAAGGAGTTTCCCTCCCCTGATATAAAATTTTATATAAAATAAGAAAACAATATAAAAATTTTAGGTAAAAACAAAAATGTTGAGCAGTTTCGAAGTTTTATCACAAATGGACAGAAATAGGTAACATATTGGCAACATCCAGATTTTAGAATAGTAAAGTCTATTTGTGAAAGCTGAAACCCCAGAGTTTCTAACTACAGTAGCTGGAACTTGGCTTGAAGTAACTATAGGGACTAGCTATTATTCAGACTAATGACACTTTTAAAGGGTAAAGACCCTGAAAACCCAGTAATGCTGACTCATAAGCATACATTCGTTCCAGGCTTCTAAGGGAATTAGGCATGCAACTCCCATTAACATTAACAGGAGACAGAAGTTCTATATCTAATTTCCCATTCAGCAGGCTGGAAACAAACCCCATAATTTGGAGGATTTACAGCTTTAAGCAAGCTACATTGTGATCAAGAATTGCATATGATGGAATGGAAATGATGGAAAAATGCCTTATCGCTAATTTTAAATGACCTGGTATTGAACGAAGCTTCTTAGGCACAAACTAAAATAAAGAGCAATTGTATTTCAGGGTAACTATTCTTAAACATGAGAGTTACAGCTCAGTACCCTCATCTATTAAAAGTGGTGAGTTCAGCTTCTTGAAATGCCACTTTGGAAATCTGATTTGTTTCAATTACACAATTTTGTCAGTAAAACAGCTTCATCAGATTTACTGTACAGATTGGAATATAGTGATTAAAAGAATTGCAAAGCTTCAGATTGAAAGGAAGAAGCCACAGGTATCCAAAAATATCAATGACTCATTGTTAATGTCATCATTTTAATTGACACTGTGGGCCTATTTTTGTAGGGTTGCCTCACTACAAGAAAGTATATTCTTTCATTTTGTCATAGGTGACAATCATTACAGACACATAGAATCAATGAAAAATGATAAGAATTGCAAAAATTTGAAGCTCCTAACTCCGTTGTTAAGCCATGCATGTATCCACACACAGAGCATGGCTCTGAAAATTGAAGTTTAGCGCCAATTTCTCGGCAGAGCAAGGTGCTCTGAAGGGTAAATGAATTATCAGGGTTTTTATCATTCCACCATTGGCCCGTATGACCAGCACCTGTGGTATATATCCTATCCCATCTTATGACTGTACACACCTGGATCTAGCAGGGAACAGATAAAAAGGCTGTGTCACCCTGGGAGGTGAGAAGGTAAAGAGAATGAGAGAACACAAGGAAGCTCCCCCAAGAAAGAGTTTGATGAGTCTGAGAGGTCTGGGGACATCGTTTTAGGCAAAGCACACCATGCCAAAACAGAGCACAAACACTCATGGTTTTTCCTCATTCCCTCCCAGGCTCTCTGCCTCTCTTCCCCTGTTGTCTCTCCTGCCCTACCCTGCCTTGCTTGTGCTACAACTTCCAGTTGTTACTTCAAATGTTTTCCTGAGTAAAAAAGTCCCCATATAAAATATGAAGGAAAAGCAGCCTTTAAAAGGGCCTATTGAAGAAGCCAGGGGGAATGTTTTATGAATATAGATAAAAGATGAAATTATAAAAATGGGATGTTTCAAAAACAGGGTGGCACAACACACTGCTATGTTGCCAAATTCAGGCAACTTTCTCACTCTTCATCTCCATCTCCTGTCTTGTTCACGCATTCATCACTAAGGTAGACATTCAGGTAGATATTCTTTTTGTCTCTGCATGTGGCTGCCCCTTTTTTTCTTGTTTTCTTCTCCCTGAAGAAATGATGTACAGCTTTTGAAACAGTCTTCAGTGATATGGCTGCTAGTAATTAGGAGCAATTCAGGGGTGGCACATAGGTTGATTTCATTTCTGCCACAATTTGCTTTAAAAACTACTCTGATGTGACTTTTCAAGTTGTCTCTAACTTTATTCTCTTTCTACCTCAATAATATCTACTATTAAAAGTAAAATTAGTTTTTTAAATAAAAAAGCTTTCCTGCAAATCTATTAATGCCATTTGCTAGCATCATGAGATATAATAACTGACTGGTTCAGTGTAATTTCTTGTTTTCATTTTTACATTTTAAAAGGACGATTTCATTAGGAAAAGGAGAAAGAAAAAGAGAGGCACCTGCATAGTCTTGGTTGGCAGGTGAGCTGCTCTTGTGTATTTCAATATAAGATCTTTCTAGCCTTTCTAAGTGGATTTTCCACTCTGGTCCACACACTTCAGACGAAGCACACTGTGCCAAAGTAGAGCACAAAAACACTTGTGGTTTCTCTCATCCCAAGCCTTCTCATCGCTCTTCCTTCTGCTTACATTGTTCAGAGATTTGCAATGTGGTATTTTTAGCCTGATATGGCCCTTCTCAGATCTAGCATCCAATGGTTACTTTCATTTTGATACACATTTTCCTTGCATTGAATATTGGGTTAACAACTTTTTTATTCCTGTTGGACTCATTATTAATGGAAGCCAAAAGCATGTGCTAAGTATCAATAGGCTGCATTTTGTAGCACAAAGTTTGGTAAATAATAGACAATAAAGATAAGTTGTATCTTTGAACTCAGCTTTTTAATAATGACTATTTGATTAGAGAGATTTATGTAAAACTTTAAATGATTCATTTGGAAAATCACAACTGTACTTAAGTACTTAGAAGAGTGACTGGTACATAGTAAGCACAAAATTGAAATGTATGGATAACTGAATGAATGATATGACTAAATTTATGTCTCCCATTGTCCCTTTTTATAATGGCTCTCATAATTTGCACATTTTTTTTTCTAAATACAGTTTTCTGGCTAGTCTGATGAAAATCTAAGCACATAGGGAAACCCTTTTTGCAGACAGATAAAAATATAAATCGTATGAAAAAGCAGGGAATGAGGAAGTTTATAGGAAAATGTGCTTTCATTACTATATGAACTGTTCGTTACTACTCCTAACTGTATTGACAAAGATTTTGAAAATTATGTTATCACCAGTGCTAAATTGTCCTTTTAATTGAAGCAGTCTCATATGAAACCTAGTTTTAAAAAATTTATAGTTTTTTTTAATTTCCTAGGTGCTATAAAAATCCCAAATTAGATGTACAATTTTACATGGGAAAAATGCTTATTTTGTGAATGTTTTATGGCATGCATCTGAAGAGAGGTGTCTCCTGGGTGGAGTGAAATTCCCTACAACTTCCAGCAGTGCACAGGAGCTGGCACCTTGCCAATGGGACCCTGCAGCTATTCTTTAGAAGATCTTGTGGCTGGAAGCAGTCAGTACAGAATTTTTTTGTTATCAGCCTTTCATGCTTTCAAATGCAGCAGATTTATCAAAATGCCTAGATAGAGCCATAAAAGAATTTCATATTATTTTACTAGAGTCACAGAAAAGGAATCTAAAAATAAAATTTCCTTCTGGTTCCTGGGGTATAGGCACTTCATGTAGCTTTGTGATTTGACATCACAAGATTCCAAGGGAGGCTGTGCAAGCGGAAAGGATGGGAGGTCAAGGAGCATCGGGTTCGAACCTGTGCTTGACTTACTTTGATGATCTGATTTGTTGTATCAAATGGAGCAGAAAAAAGGCTCTCCAATGAGCATAAGAAGTTACTCTTAGTTCTAATTCACTTGCTTTGATTTCTCACAGCAGCATAGATTAAAGATGGGTCTTTCTCTTTGCCTGGTGTGTCTCACTACGGCACTCACTAGGATAAAGAAAGAGCCAGTTTTAAAAGATTCTTTGTCCCACACAGTCTCTTTAACTACCGAAACATCTTCCAGCATGAAGTGCCATGATGTTTGATGGTGGCTGAGCTAGAAATATTTTCTGTCAATCAAATGCAAACCCAGGAACTGGCAGCCATATTATGAAAATCATACAAAATTTTATGGAAGAGCAGGGGTTTGGGGAAGGAGAGAAGGTTCACATTAAAAATTCAATTTTTAAGTACTTTGCTCTATTCATTTACATAAACTTAGAAGCACCAAACAGGCCAAACGTGTTAAAACAGTTCAACTGAAATGAACAGGATCAGGATTGTTCTAGGAGAATGGTCCCCACCTCCCTGAGCACACATCTCTGATGAAGGTTCACCAGGATGAAGTCATTGCCCATTCACCTAGCCTTTGATAACAGCAAGGCTGATGTTTGTGAATCAGCAGTCACTGCCAGGTCACAAGAGCAAACATGTTTTAAACATATGTTTGACATGATGCAATCAAGCCATACAAAACCAGTGCACATAATACTACGTGCACAGCACTAAGACACCCTGAGAGTCGTGCTACAGAGAGATAACACATTTCCCAGATCATTGGAGGCTCTAATTCGCCCCTGATGCCTCACAACCCTTTCCAAGAAGTGTGTTATCTTGAAGTAACACACCCTTGGCTTGTGCCTTATTGCTTAATTATAATCCTAAAAATGTTAGATCAGAATAATTGCTATCCCAATTTGCCATTACCCATAGTAGGCTTTCTAACAACCCAAGTGGACATTTAAAGATAGGCGAAAGTTGTTTTGTCCTCAGAGGAAAGAATTACTTTAGCCTTTCCCATAATTACGTGGGGGAAAGAGAATGCAGAGAGAAAGCAGCTGATGATCAAGGAGTTGAATATTTTTGCAGTTGGGAATTTAATATAGTTCAGCTTCATATCTTCACCTGCATTTTAGAGGCTGGTTCTCTACTATGTCAACATGAGGCCGACCACACACTGTTGAACTATATTTGGCAAAGAAAAGGAAAAAAAAAATACAAAAAAAAAAAAAACAGTCTGTTTGCTTTCTACAGGCAGGTAAGAAGACTGCATAAACTTGCTAGACTAAATCTCGTTAGAGATACTTTTTTCTCGTCCCAACTTCTCTACATACCGTCTGTTTGTGCTAACATAGTTTGGTACATCTTACATTAAGTGTAAGAGTCTTCCCCATCAGCCCGCAAATGAGCATAACATCTCTTAATACCTTCCGTTAGTGGTATCAATGCTCTGTTTTGACTCATGAAGAATAAAAGCTTGTTTGTGCTGCCAATTCCTTTCAGAATAAACATCTAAATTCCCAATCCAGAAGTAGGAGATCTGGACAAGCTCCCAAACTAGTTCCACAAGCGACAACCAGTTCATCATCCTCACTTACCTCTGGTTGAACTATACCCAAAAACACGCACGCCCTGGTCCTCTCCACCATGAGGTTGGCCATTGACAAGGATTCCTGCTTCTGTTGCTCCAAACCCACATTCTGCTCTTTTTTTCATTTTTAAACCAAGTTTCACTTACTTATAAGATTATAAGGTTTCACTTACTTATACGATTCCTGTGTCTCTAAATCACAGGACACTGTACACTGTATCAGAGGCGCAAGTGAGAAACCAGCCCACGCTATCTAGCACCACCTAGAGGACGACCACCGTGCTGAGCACTCCTGAGCCACGGGTGCCCAGCAGAGGCCTACCCACCACCTGCGTGGGGAGGGAGGCTTCCTGAAGACGGTGGCGTCTGAGCAACACTTGAGGATGAGTGTGCGCTTGGTGGTGAGGGAAGAAAGGGCTTTCCAGATGGAGGCGATCGTGAGCACCCTTGGGTGCAGTTTCTCTCCAAACCCAGTGCCCTTGGTTCTGCCCAGAAGCCTGCCATCTCCTGGATGACACACTTTACTTATCAGCCCTCATCCTGTGACAATGATACCATTTTGCCACCACCCATGGCCAAGTAGGTTCATTGTTCGTTCTCACAGAGAAGAAAAAATGAATCAAGGAGGTGGCAACTTGAAACCTCCCGTGAGGCTGCCTTTTAGCCTTTGTCCAATTCACACAAGCCACGCTGGCGCTCTTTTCCCCAGGTGTTTACTATCAAAGGCACCCACACCCCAGGGGTTCCCTGGGCAACTCAGGAGGAAAATAAGACTGCAGGTGCTAGTCTTAGAGGTTAATGGCAGGACTGAGAAGTTTAATTCTTAACTCATTTGTCCTACAAGACCTAATCCTATTTAGTTGAAAAGTTTCTGTAAAAATTGAACACCCTGCTGGTCAATAAAAGCTTTTAGTGATGGTACTGGACTCAACAGAAACCATATATTACTTTTTAGGAATGTATTGATAGCAATAATAGTAAAACATTCATTAGGCTAATCCTTATAGAATTAGAATGAACTGTGATACCTGTGTCAAAACACCCCACTCACCTGTTCAAACATTTTCAATGAGACAGTTTTTAAAGTTGAGGTCATCGTAGCTATACTTCTTTATGAAAACAACTACAATTTGGAATTTGTGTAGTCATTCTAAAAAGTGTGGATTTTGGGGTTTTGAGTGTAAGAACAAAATAAATATAACTTCAACCTTTCTTTATTACTAGTCTCTCTCATGTAAATATATTCATACCTGTATTCCATTTCTTTTGCTTGCTGATTGAATTTTGAACAATGCTTTTTCTATCAGATCTAACCAATATTAGGCAGCATTATAAATTCCCTGAAGTAATGTCAATAATAGTTATTTCAATAATACTCAAAACAATTGGTCCCTCTGTGTTCAGCATCTCTTATTAGTAAATGATTCCTCCTTTGTTAATTTACATCTACCTTTTATGATTTCATGTTTGAGAATGCTTAATATCTTATTAATCTCTGAATATTTCATTATATTTCTATTATTGAGACAGGAAATGCCTGAATGTTACTATTTTTTTTAATTCATAGTCTTCATATTGCACTTATGGTATAGCAAAAGTTTATTATCATTTTGTTCTCATATTAATGCCATTAAGTAGAAACAACTGAGGGAAAATGTGCCACACAAACAAATTTAGATTATGGTTCTAGGAAAAACTACACCTTGTTTGCTTTTATTTTTACATTCATATCAATCTTTTTTTATTAAACATTTAAGGACATGCTTTTGTAGCTAATTTGATTTATATCCTGAGATGTATTATGAATATAGAGTTAAAGCTATTGATTGCATATTTCATATTCTTTTAAATGACTTTTAAAAGGTAGATTTCATTACCAGTCATGAGGGGGATGTAAATGGATTGAGCCATATTAAAGCACTTTTCCATGTTTTTCATCTATAAAAAAAATTTACATCCCACAAATGAAAATAATAAATGGATAGCTTTGTTACATGAAATTACTTAGTTTTAGTGAACTAAATAATTCCTCATATATTTAATAGAAAATTCATGTATAAAATATGTACATACAAATTTATACATATCTATATTACTTACTAATTTTTCACATATTTATCAGAAGCCACTCTTTCACAAAGATAGGTTTTATTGATTTTATTAATCAGGGCATATCTATATAAGTTTATTTATAATGCTCAATGCATATTCCATAGCACTACTTTTACTTTTATATATGTTGGTTGTACTATCTATTGGATTTGAAATTTGGGGTGTGAACATGAGTCTATTCTGAATATCTGGTTTTTCATCTGTGAAAATATGAGTTGGTAATAAGGATCATTTGATGTGTCACCATTAACAAAGGGGCCATAATAAACTTGTTTCACACCACATTTAATTTTATAATTACCAATGACATAATTTTAAAACTTAATATTTAGACAAGTATATATATATATATATATATATATATATATATACACATAAGTTTTTATTTTAGGAAAAAATAAGTCAGTTAAAAGATGCAGTTGCTGCAAATTCTAAACTGTCCCAGTTGTTTTCCACATTCTTTCTGCAGTAACCAGGGTGAATTTTTGATGCCTAATATTTACCAAAAGCCCATATAAACATTTTCTTACATTAGTTCACTTCATCCTTTGAAGTATATATGGAGGTATTATCCACATTGTATAGATCTGAAAACTGAGCTCTAAACAGATTTGTAATAACAATAATTATTGGAAATAGAATCAATCACAAATTATTTGTAATAATTGTATAATAGAAAGTCACAATTTTACAGCCATGCGTACCCTATTTACTATTCACCATGCTTCCTCTCCTTTAACTGTGTTTCTTATATTCCTTTCATATGTAGTTCTATATTTAGGAAAACTAATTAATAGAGGTTTCTTCATGGGTAATTTTCATATCCGTACCATTCATGGATAATAATGCCTTGGTGAGCATCTTCTTTTTCACATATTTCATATGATACAAAGAATTTAACAATGTGACTCACAAATATCTACAGAAATAATGTATAAAATATCGAATAAATGAGAGTAACCTAAATTAACCATGGAGGAAGAGGTAGGGATGAAATTTTAAATCTTTGACCCTGACACTTAACTTTTTTCTCTAATTATTATGATTGATAGGGACAAGTCTTTGATAGTATTATCTAAATAGAAACAACACTCATAATTAGGCCTGGCTTAGATATAAATATTTAAAAGATAATCAGAATTTACATCTACTAGCTTCAGAAGTCAGAGAAATGATTATGGGACCATATAATCCAAAAGCCTATGCATAACAATATCTGAAATAGGATTTTATTCAGGATCTGATCAAGTTTACTGAATTTAAAAATATGCATCCCTCATAACACAGGAAAAGAAACAAATACAAATGCTATAGTGTGTTCAAAATTACTTTTTTTAATTGAGGTAATAGTGGTTTGCCTATTTGCTTGTATTTTGTGGAGTGTAGGTTCCCCCTTTCATTTGCTATTACCATAGTCCACCCACCATTGTCAATTGATTTCCCTTCCTACTTTATTCTGGATTCCTCAGTTTTATCCAGATCTAAAAGGTTCATTTTTAAGTTTGGCTTATCTGATTTTGGAAGGTTTTTTTGTTTGTTTTTTGTTTTTCACCATACCCCACCATCCGGTATTTGTCTTTCTCTTTTTGACGTATTTTGCTTATCATAATCACTTCCAGCTCCATCCATGTTCCCCAAATGGCATAAATTTGTATTTTTTTAAATCTGAGTAGTATTCCATTGTGTGACTATGCCACATTTTCTTAATCCAGTCATCTGCTTGAGTGATTAACTTGGCTAGTGTAAACAGTACTGCTGTGAACACGGGAGTGCAAGTTACCTTTGAATGTTTGTATTTGTACTGAGTAGAGACCTAGGAGTGAAATCTAGGGGTTTTTAGCAGGTCCACTTTCAATCTTTTGAGAAATCTCCATGTTGTTTTCCATAGGGACTAAACTGGCATGCATTCCCACATCAGTGCAAGTGGGTTCTCGTCTCTCCACATCCTTTCTGGTCTTTTATTTCAATTTTTATATATTTTTTTCTTATATCATTGTGTTTCTACTCTTTTTGACTATGGGCTATTCTCACAAGTGTGAAGTCATATCTCCTTATGGTTTTGATTTGTATTTTTCTGACAATAAGTAATAATGAGTATTTTTAAGTGCCTGTTGACGATCTGTATGTCTTCTTTGAAGAAGTGTCTATTTATCTCTTTTGCCCATTTTCAAAATACATTTCTGATGTCAGCTTCTGGCTTCTTCTAAATATATAATAGCTATATTTGCTTTATCAAGATCTCATAGACTTTTCCACTTCTTTTGGACAGATTTTCCATTCAGGTTTTTTTTTCCCCATTCAGCTTACTTGTGTGAATATCAATCAGTTTCTTAATATGGGACTCTCTTCATCTTTGCATATTAGTTTCAGAACAGGCTAGACAATTGCTCATTGTCTGCTTCAAATATGAGGTCAGGAAAATTTTCTTTTCAGCTTTGCTTCTAGGTATAAATCTTAAAATGCGTATATCTATCAACTCTAGAGAGTACCGCTCTAAACTAAAAACACTGAGAAGGATGTGTATGTCTTCTTTTGCTGCTATATTCATATTCTGCAGTGTTCAAAAAAATGCTGAATTTCTTGGGTAGGAATGTTAACTCTAACTAAAGGAAGAATAGTATATGGATATCTGTCCATCAAATAGAAACATAAGTCTCCTTCAACATACTTCCTTCTTTCTAATATGGGGAAACATTTGGAGTTTACTTTCATTTAATGATGTATAATGTCCAAGTTTCTTTAACTGGAATTTATCAATATTTTTAAGGGTCCAGTGTTTGCTATGTCATTCAACTCTGCCAATTGCTGCTCTTCTGCTAAGAGTATCAACTTCTTATTAGGAAACAAGAAAATTTTTATCAACAAATGATGGTGATCATCATGGAAAGGTACTAAACTATACTCAATTTGGGAAGATTTCTTTAAATACTTCCAAAAGTATGAGCCATTAAGTGTTAGTAAAACAAATATTTCAAAGACACAGCAAACTATCATTTGGAACTTTTACTTCTAATGAGTACATACTGTTAGGAATATGTTTTTTTAATAACAATCATATTGTTTTATAAAAGGAAAAAGTCTATTAGTTTCACTTAACTTTGAAAAAATGCTCAACATGATTAATAATCAGGGGAATGCAAATCAAAAACAATGAGATACCATCTTACACCATATGAATGGACCATATGAAAAAGGAGGGGCAGCAACAAGTGTTGCCATGGATATGGAGAAAAAAACGAAGACTCTTATACTGCTGCTGTGAATGGAAACTGGTCCAGCCACTATGTAAGGCTGTGTGGAGGACCCTCAAACTACTGAAGATGAAATTACCATTCAACCCAGTAATTCCTCTACTGGGAATCTATCCCAGGGAAATAAAAACATTAATTCAAAGAGACACATGTGCCTGGATGTTTATCACAGCACTATTTACAATTGCCAAGATACGGAAACAACCTAAATGCCCCCCAATCTGATAAATGGTTGAAAAAGATGTGGTATATTTACAGAATTGGATATTATTCATCACTCAAGGAGGACAAACATATGTCATTTGAGCAGCATGGATGGGGCTAGACGGAATCATGTTAGTAGAAATAAGCCAGAAAAAAAAAAAAAAAAAGAGAAACACAGGATGGCTTATATGACGGATACAGGGGAAACAAACAAACAAATGAATAAGAAAAATTTAAAACTCCCAGAAGAACTGAAGCATAGAGCAAGAGAGGGGGAGGAGAGTAAAGTCTGGGGAGGGGGAGGGCACAAGAGATAAAGATGATTCAGGGGTGATAAGGTGATGGAAAAACCTCTGAGTAGACAATTTTGAAATATATGTGTGTAATCAATTAAAAAATAAATAAAATGAAAACAATTTTCACTTAAATTTATTGGTATATTGAAATTTCCCCTTGAATTCTCCATCACTTAGTTATGCCGGGAATTTTAATTGGACAATGATCACTTGTCTTTTTTTCCTCCATTTTTTTTGCCTAAATAAGTTACTTTTGCAAATACTTTATTATGGTAGCATTAGCATCCTCCCCATAGGTATTGCCACCATAAGATATTTTAAAACAAGTCACCTGTAATCTACCACTATAAAATCATCTTCTCATTTTTTGATTATAGTTCAGCTAGCAAATATTGTGGATATTATCCCACAATACTCATACTTTGAACCTGACATACTTGGGCAAATGTTCACAATGATGGCATGCTTTAAACTTTTCTTGTTCTTTATAAGAAAATAAAAATAAGACAAAGTATAATCTGGTTGCCAATTATTGGGATTTATTCAATGTTTTTTTCTGCTGGAGATGACATGAACTTTTAAATAACACCATCTGGAGACTTAGCAGAAATAGAAGTAAAGTACTGAGTGTATGAAATTACATGAGTATGGATAATATAGTCCTAAATATTTTATATTCAAGTATAATGAATGTATCTGTGCTTCACCAGAAAGTTCTATCCCATTTTCAGAACTATTAGAAAACCACTATTCTATGGAAAAAGTTTCTCTTTTTTATAAAATTTAGATTTTTTTTTACTGTTCTGACCACAACATATTGCTCTCATGGAAATGTAGAGAAAGTAAACAGTACAGATTCCAGAGATAATGTAATAAAACATCTTCATTTGATAAGAAAACTAAAAATTATGGTTGTGTTTTCCTGCCCTTGGCACTTATTCTTCTCTCCGTCGGGAACATTTTCCCCCTTTCCCCTGAATATATTTGACTTTGTCACTTTTAGATTTTGACTCAACTATCATCATCAGGGAGGTCTGCTCTGACCACAGCATAAAATCAATATTTCAATCCTGTTATCCTGACTTTTTGTCTTCTTTGCCAGTGATTTCATTTGATCTTCATGCTTATTTTTATTAATTCTTTTCTGTCTCCCTCTACTGAATTGTTAACTGCACACACAAAAAAGGAATTTTCTTTTATTCACTGTTACATCCCCAGTGCCTATAACACAACCTGGTCAAAGTAGGACCTCAACAGCAATTTTTTTAAAAGACAACTGGCTTGATAAATGGATAAGTTAAAAGGTCTTAATTGTGTATGTTGAATAAAGATCTGTTAGAGCATAATGTATTGGTTCTATTTTATTTACTGGCCAAACTGCATAGCCCATTTCCCATCCCTACTCAATATCACTTAGGATTTTTTTTAACTTACCCAGCTTTTTTAACTTCAGTCCTCATCGTGTTCATATTCCAGTTACCCAGAATAAAATATATATATACATACTTCCTACCACTTTTCCACCCAAATTACACCTATAGAAATTCCAATCATCTTTTCATTTCCTTCACAAAGTTCTCCATTTATTGAATATAATTAATGAATTTTCGGTCCCTCATAGCTACTTCCATATTCCTGCTGTAGTTTTCACTCCCTTTAGTGTCTATGTCCTTTGGTCCCTAGATGATACTAAAATTTAAACTGTTAATTAGTAAAGAAGTTATCATATTTCTTTAATATACCGAGCACAATGAATTGTACATTCAAGACACCTGTATAAGAGAGACTAAATGACTCTAATGTTTTTATTTACCTTTCATAATAATGAGATTTAGAGAGATTATTGCTAAAAATCATTTCAAATTCTATTTAATTCAACCTGCCTTTTAAAAACATGAAGTGAATTTAAGCTGACTAACTATAGAGAATAAGAAATAAAACTGTAAAACTGTATGTTCTATGGAAACAACCCAAATACCCCAGAACAGATGAGTGGATGAAAAAGATGTGGTATATATACACAATGGAGCATTACTCATCAATTAAAAATGACAAACTTGATGAATTTATAGACACCTGGATGTACCTAGAAGAAATCATTCTAGCAGAAACGAGCCATATAGAAAGGGACAGAAACCAAATGGTTTCACTAATATATGGTCAACCAAATGAAACTCCACAAGGGGATAGAGGGGACCAGCTGGAGCGGCCGGGAGGGCAATTGATGGTGATGGGTGACCCACAGGGACTGAAATGATGTAAAAAAATAAAATAATAATAATAAAGCAGATATTGGTAAAAAGAAAAGAAAACTTATTAAGAATTAAGATAAGCTAAGCGAATGGACTACTATGTCTATTCAATAATTGGCGGGGGGTGTGAGGTGGGGAGAAGAAGGGAATCAGAGCTTAGGAAACAACTGAAAATATTTAGAAATCCATTATGTTGACCTAAGAATGAAAAGAAGGCTTATTAGTCTTGCTTTCTTGCCAAAAGAAGACAAGGTACTTTGTTTCCATTTTGTCCCTGTTTTTTAAAAAATCAAGAAAACTTTGGGTCATCCAAATTCAGTCTTCATTAGTAAAGAACATTTAAACCTAATTATTCCAGTTTGATAGTGTCAGAGCTTCTCGGAGCTTCTACTTCAAAGATGAGATCTGGAAGATGTCTTGATCAGACAGAACCACCCCAGCAGGTAGGTCACCAGAGGAAGGAGCCTGGTGTCTGGTCAGGGTAGCACCAACTAGACATCAAAGGGGTTATGCAGGGACACACTAACAAGAATAGATTCTTTTGGAGGGGGGTCTCCTTTAGGACTATAAATATGAATGATAGAACTATCATGATGGAAATGTAATATTTTCTCTTATTAGTTCTCTTCAGAAGTTGTGATCATTTTTTCATATTATCATTCATCACAAGAAAGTTCTAACCCTAATCCACCATGAAACTCACATTTTTGTACAAAAATGGCAAAAAAAAATCATATGCAAACAACACTGTATTGGCACCTCTATCATGGTCATCTTTGAATGCAGTTCAATACCTTTATTTAATTAAAAAAAATGTATGTTCTCTCCAAAATTTTCTGACCATGCATAGTTTGGGGAACGCATGTATATAGTGAATAATGACTGTTTTTTTTTAACAGAAAAAAAAAAATATATATATATCATTAGCAGAGATTCACAGCCCCTATTTCATCAGCAGACATTCACAGCCCCTATTTCTGTCTTGGAAATAATTCAATCTGAAGTTCTTAGTTTGCTATTGCATTTTCTCAGCAATACAGACAATATCCCGTGCAATAAATACACTCCTGATGTATATCTAGTCTCTCTCACATAATATTTGCATATATAATATGTACAGCACTGATACTAAGGAGAAATTTTTGAGAAAGAAGCTGAAGCAGTTTCCTTTTCCTCCAAAATTTCTCAGTTTCTAAGGATGTTTCCTGATGGGTGGCCAGCCAATAAGTAGCCCTGCAAGCTCCTGACACAGCATCTGATCCTGCCTTTTGTGGCCGTTTCTTAACATTAGTAGGAAGTAGCACATATTGACACTGAAATCTATTTAAAACAAGGTTCCTGACAGCAAAACTACAAGAAAGCAGAGCCTTTAAAGATGCACATGGGCACATAGCATTGACAGCAGGCACTATTGACTCTTCCCACTGAACAATCCTACGCCAAGGGCTCAGTAAAGGCAAAGGGAGCCTGGGGAAGAAAGACGCTGTTTTTTCTTAGAAACTACCTGCTGTCAGTCAGTTTGGCATCATTTGAGGAAGCAGGTGCTCCACAAGATAAAAGGAAAAGATCGTTAGAGTATTGTTTTCCTTTTTCTTTCATTTTTTTGACAATTCATTGACTTTGGGACATAGTTGTAATGAAAGCTCAGTTTACCTTGACAAGATAGCTTTTTCTCCAGACTATTAACCCAATCATTGGCCTGTGACAGATTAGGGGAGGGAAACATTGTAATTTGACTTTCCCTATCTTGACTCCCCTTTATTTCTGCACACATGTGTTGTAACCAGATGGAGATAAACCATGCCTGCATTTCAAATACAATTTCATAAACCAATGATATGCCAGTGTTTTTGCTTCCTTTTCTTTTCCTTGTGTTTTTTTTTTCAATCTGTGATCGATGGAGGTTTATACTCTACATGTTGTTACTATGCCATATCACCTGAGGTGGATGAGCTGAGACTGTAAGGTTAGTAGATTAAATACATGTGACTGTGCCTTATGGGATTGATCATAATTTACAAAGAAAAGTGGTGCTTTGCATTATCACAATTTCACAACATAAATTCCTATTCTGGCTGTTTTGTGTCACTATCACAAACGAAGAAAAGATTTTTAAATTTAAATGCTCTGGTTGTAAGTGGAATAACAGGTGGAAAAAAGGCAAGGAGCCACATGAAATAAGCAAAATCAAGAAAGATTTACTTTAAGGTCAAACTTTTATTCACTTAATTATAATAATCTGCATACAATATACTACCTAGTTAGAATTTAAAAAATGACTAAAAATTGCCAGATATAAAATGCCAATATATACTTTAACTAACATAAAGTCAAGCATAATAAATGTTCTGAAAAATTAATTTCCTAATACCTTTTTCTATGTTTTAAGACCTCAAAAGTGCTCAGTTATCATTCCAAGTAAGAGTGATTGTTGCAGGACTGCTTCAATAGAGAGAACAGAAAAACAGCTGAGTCTTTCTCTAGCAGACTTGATCAAAATTTATTCTTTATTGAATTCACAATTTAAAAAAGATGCTTTTGGTTTACAGGTCATTGGTAATGACCTGCCTGAACTGAATTTGTCCTGGAAGTTTCCATAAACATGGCACATCCCCACATGGATATTCTCAACACCCCTCATGCTGTGTGAGGCCGAGCTCTAAGGAAGGTGATCCAAAAGAAACATACATAATGTGCATGTGTAATTATTGACACTGCATTATCAAGATGTTTCTTTGGCTGGGCAAACATGGATACCAACTTCTTCATGAAATTCTCTACTTATTGAAAGAATTTTTAATCAATCAGTTTCAATTGCTGCATCTGCACTGGGTATACTGAGGAACTCGTAGTCTGTTGGGTTTCTCAGGGCACTAGACTAGGAAACCAAAAGTTCAGGCTGAAGAACTGGGTTTACTATCTTAGCAAGAACTTGTTTCATTTTTTTTAAAATATCATCATAGAAACATAAATTACATATCATATAGCACAAAATTTAAAGTGCCGAGTTGAAGGGATTTTAGTATATTCAGCATAATGCATCTGTCACCACATTTCATTTTAAAATATTTCCATCACCTCCAAAAGAAAATCCATACCATTTAGCATTGATTAATGTCTTCTGTGTGTATGGTCCTTGGTAATCACCAATAAGTTTTCTATGCATTCTCTTTTCCTGGAATCTTCATATACATGGAATTAAATGATATTATTCTTTTTGTGTCTGTTTTCTTTCAACTAACATAATGTTATCACATTCATGCTTGGTGTAGTATGAATTAATACTCAACTCCTTTTTGTTGCTTAATAATATTCCATGATATGGACCATTTTGTTTATGCACGCACAACTAATAGACCTTTGGTATATTTAGGAAATCCTGCTTATTTCTTTATTCTATTCTCATTGCCAAGAACTCTTCACACTCATCATAAATGTGGGGGAATCTTTCCCACACCAAGCTATTATAGTGACATCAAAAATGTCTTGCAATTCAATTCAAACACTAAACATAAGGAGTCCACCCCCAGGTTAAAAACTGTACCTCAGTCTCAGAATCCAATTGCAAATCCAGGCTGTCACTTGTGATTCTGAGCTCAGGAAAACAGTTAACATTTATTTATTGCATAATAAAGGACATAACAAAGAATATAGATATCCAGTTGAATAGGGCTTTAGGGAAAATTCTGAAAGGGTCTCCAGTAATCTATGCTCATGGAATTGGAATGTAAGATCTCCATTTTCCCAGCACCTGTGTGTTCAGCAACACAAAAGATCTCCCAAATTCACATTTTGGGGGGATTTTAAAGAGGTTTGCTTCATTGAGTAGAAATGACCTGTAATTAACTCAACCTCCAACCCTTGCACCTTTTGTGGGTGTTGGAGCTAAAAGTTTCAAGTTCTAATCAATATTTGCTCTTTCTGGTGACCAGTCATCATTTAAGAGTCTACCCAGAATATCTTCATTGGAACAAAATACATTTCTCCAAGCCAGAAAATTCCAAAGGATTTTTGCCAAAAACTAGACTCAAAGATCAAATATTAAAACAAAAAATGTTCCCAGTGCCCTTATCATAGGAAATTATAAGAAACTTAAGAGCTTTGTTCCAGGAACCAGAAAGAAAATATATTTTACATATGGTTTTCAGTTTTGGGTTACTGTCAATATACGATGAGTGTATGTTTTCATTTCTCTTATGTATGAGAATTTTTGTATGTATGAACTAGCATTGTATATGCTAATTTACATGGAAACTATTTTTAATATTCTGAGGTGCTAAGAGACTCTTTTCAAAAATTGTACCATTATTTTACATTCCCATGAGCAGAGTATGATGATCCTTATGTCTTCACATCTTCATTAACATTTGTTATCATCTGTCCTTTTTATACTAGTCATCCTAGTTAGTGTCCCATCAGAAAGTTCCCTCATGTTCTTTTCCTATAATTTGTTCATCAGCTTACCAGATAGCCAAGGTGGCTTTTTGTTGCCAGGAATAGTAAGTTAATTACAATAGTGAATGTAAGCAGTATAGAACTCTCATTGGTGAATAGCTAATGCCTAATTACCACAAAGTAGTTTTATTTTCATGGAAAGATGCATTAGATTATTTCCTAATTCAATTGTTTTGTGTTCACTTGTGAAACAGAATAATTCATTAACATTTTCTTGAAGTGGTAGAATTTCATTTTGATTCATAGATGAAAGAATTAACAGTTATTAAATAAGAGTTCTCCAATTTTCTTTTACCTTCTATTAACCCTTTGCTGCATTCCTGAATCTAAGTTTATACATTTTGTGAATTTAGTATATTTATTAGAAACAATTGAATACAATTGTTTCAATGTACATAACAGCATATAAAGGGGCCAACTGTATTTCACTTGACCTAGAAATGTTAAAAAAAAGAGTATCTACAGTTTTCTTCAGTATAATGGCTTAATTGTGAGAAGGATAAAAGCAGGCCAAATATTGAGAAAAATCATACATTGTTTTAGAACAGAACTTATTAGCATCTCCACAAAAAAAGATATTCTTGAGAAAGGAGACTATGGAATTTTAGAATTCTTCTCCATGCTAACTCAATTTTGAAACTCTGATTTCAAACAAGATGAAAATTAATTTATGACCCTAGAAAACGATTCATGTTTCCACTGACATCACCCAATAGCACAAGAGTCAAAATTAAATAGGTGTCTAATTGCATTACTTTAACATTTGGCTTACCTCTTCTACCAAAGTCTCTCTAAGAAATCATCTCAAAAGAGCTTTAGTTAGTCTTATTCTAATAGACACAATTCTAATAATTATTTTGTTATTGTTTCTATGCTGATTTAAGCATATAACATACCTATTATTTAATGTCGTTTGGGGTCTAAGTATTTTTAGATATTTCATTGCTGTTGTTATTAAAGAACTGATAATAGTACACAAGAAAAGTTGCAAATTATATCCAATGTGCCAAATCTACCCAAAAAGTTTTGTTAGAGTACACCCATATTTATATTTACAGATTGTCCATGGCTGTTTTTGCACTATGATAATAGAGTTCAGTAGTTGTGACAGGAATTCTTTGACCTGCAAAGACTTTTAAATGTTTATCATTTGGTCTTTTGTAGAAAGAAATGTGCTAATCCCTGGTTTAGATGCAAAATAAATGTAAATGTTTTAGAGGCTCCTGTATGTAAATTTTCATCAACATAAACAAATGAAGAGAGCTAAGTGAATAATGAGTGGATAGTTTTCATTAGCAAAAGTCACTAGTAAATGATTCACTTGTAAGTTATAGTATAGTTTAAGAAAACATTGGATTATTAACTATTAATAGATTTTGCTGGAACTGCATTTTCAGAATACTTAAATTATATATATAAGAAGTAAGTTTTAAATAAGCTAACATCAATCAAAGTCAAGCCACAATGAAAATTAAAATCTATCCCTTGATTTATTATTTAGCATTGTAATGATTATCCTTCTCTGTTAATAGTTGTTTTCAAAACCACGTACTACCATTTTCAACTTTTGCTTAATAAGTGTGTTGTTAACTTAAAGCAAATTGACTTACATAATAAGAAGTCAAATACCCTGAGTCAATTCTCTACATAAATGGATTGTTTTGGTTATTTCTCTTTGGATCATAGTCCTCTTTGCCCTTGGTGTTAGAATAATATGTTTTCAGGTCTAGTCTCAAAATATCTATAATGCAATGCACCCATCCAAATGAATAGATGTCTATTTGCTCCTATGAAGCAAAAGATACCAAAAATGTTCCCATTTGAGGAACTAGTATACTAGTTCTCATTTGTTTCTTTCACAATTACAAATACATATTTATGTTACTTTAAATTTGAAAACTTGTATAGGCTATTTCACTGAACATTTGTTTGATCTTCCTTTAATTTAATATCTCTAAGGCAATAATGCATATATTTTGGTGCAGGAAAAAAATCCCCCATTACTCTGGGCTCTTCTTAGATAGACAAGCAAATAAATATCACCACTTGATTTTTTATATCTACATACAAAGAACAGAGATCTCAGGAGTGTGAAGTTTTAAAAACATTTACCGTGATAGTCACCTTGGTCTGGTGTCCTGGATCTCATATTTAGCAGTCATCTCCATAAATAAGCTGCATTCTACATTTTTTTTGAGAACTAAGTCTCACTATGTTGCCCAGGGTAGTCTCAAACCCACAGACTCAAGTGATCCCTAGCTTCAACCTCCCTGGTAGCTGGGATTACATATGTGCACCGCCATGCCCAGCTTGCATTCTACATTTTGATCAGTCTCCTTCCTGGCTCACCAAACTGTCAAGGTACAGTAGAAAATATCTACACCTCTCCAGGTTTTTCTTGGCCTGGTCATGCAAATTTATCAATATCAGACAGTAGTAGGAGAAAAAAATTCAAATATACACATATGGAGAATGTACTTGGCCACAAATTCTAGACATAGTGGGACAAATGAAGGTTTATATTCTGAGTTATGGAATGGGATAATGTAGCGCCACCATCCCATCTGTGTAGGTTCATTATCATTTGTAGTAAGTAAAGAATGTCACAGTCCTTGAAGTTGTCTTGTTTTGGGATTTTTAATAATGAACAGCAAAGAAACAGCCACTTGTATCTTTCCCTTGAGTTCTCCTCTCTCTTTCCTCCTCCTCCATGTTCCTTCACCCCAGGGGGACTCTGCCCTCTTATCCTTTCCTTACACACTCAGGAGTGCCACTTACACCTGAGCCCACTCACTAAGCCAGGCATATACAATCATGGAGAGGGCACAATAACCACAGCTGCTGATCATAGAGGTTAATGGCAGGAAATGCCTGACTAAATCATTTACCCTATAGATAGGGAGCATCAAAGAGATAGACGGGCCTTTCATATGATAAGTAGGACATAAATTTATATAACAAAACTTTGCTTCTAGATGCTTGTGATGTCTTAAGATAGGTTTCTCTGGTAAGAGAGTGTCTTCAGAGATAATCCGAAATCTTGAAAATCTTTATTGTTTAAGGCAATGGTAACACTATCTGCAAGGTCCACAGGGCTTCTATTGACCTTAGTTCCATGTAATAAGGTGACATGTATTGGAAAAGACCTGCTCTGGATATCTTGGGGAAACCCTATCTGAACATTTATAGGAAAACCAATCTTATAATTACCTTGTTGCAGTAAAATTTTATTTTACTACTCTCTTACCATAAGTTCCTCATTGCTTAGACTTGACTAGTTTTGGTGTCTTTTTAAGGGCAAGAAATATCTACCAATTATATTGCCTTTCTCATATATGAAGATTTTTTTAAAAAATCAGGCTTAACTTTGATTCCAATAAAAAAATCTCCTAGAAAATTATGAATACTTATCTACATACAATTAAAATCCAGCAATTTTTTGCAATTTTTGTGCAATTAATTTGAAATTACAAACAGTATAAAATAGATCAAACTGTTAAAATGTTTTATATCTGACTATTAATTTAGAAAGAAAATGGCCCACATGAAACAAAAATCAAATTAGTTTATATTTTTAATATAAAGATAAAATGTTGTTTACCACAAAAGACCCCGAATAGCCAAAACCCTTTTGACAAACAGAAGAGAGAATGGAGGTATTACTATTCCAGACTTCAAACTGTACTACAAAGCCATAATACTTAAAACAGCATGGTACTGGTACAAAAACAGACCGACAAACAGACCAATGGATCAGAATTGAATATCCGGAAATAAAACCACACATATACAGTCAATTAATCTTTGAGAAAGGGGCAAAAAACATACCCTGGAATAAGGATAGCCTCTTCAGTAAATGGTGCTGGGAAAACTGGATCAAAACTTGTAAAAAAAATTGGACCAAGATAACACCCTCACACCCTGTACAAAAATTAACTCAAAATGGATAAAGAACCTGGAAGTGAGACCTGCAACCATAAAATACATAGAAGAAAACCTGGGCAAACCCTTCATGAATTTCACCTCAGAAATCCATTTGGGGAAACAACTATGGCCGGCAAAAAAATGAAGGAAAGCATAAACAGCTGGGACTATATAAAACTAAAAAGTTTCTGTTCAGCAAAAGAGACAATAAACAAAACAAAAAGAAACCCAACCAATTGGGAGAAAATTTTTGCCCTCCAGAAAAGTGACAAGGGTCTTATAACAAAGATTCACAAAGAGCTCCTACAGCTCAACAAAAACAAAGCAAAAAAACCACTCAAAAAATGGGGAGAAGAACTAAAAGACACTTCACCAAAGAGGAGATACAGATGGCTAATAGACATATGAAAAAATGCTCCACCTCACTAATAATTAGGGAAATGCAAATTAAAACCACACTGAGATACCATCTTACACCAGTAAGAATGGCCCACATAAATAAAACAGACAACAAATGTTGGCACGGATGTGGAGAAAAAGGAAACTCTCTTACACTGCTGGTGGGAGTGCAAACTGGTCCAGCCACTATGGAAGACTGTGTGGAGGACCCTCAAACAATTGAAAGTGGACTTACCATTCGACCCAGCAATCCCACTACTAGGAATATACCCAGAGAACATGAAGACATTAATTCAAAAGGACACATGTACACGCATGTTCATTGCAGCCCTGTTTACAGTTGCAAAGAATTGGAAACAAACCAAATACCCCCAAATAGATGATTGGCTAAACAAAAGGTGGTACATATACACAATGGAATACTACGCATCCATCAAGGAGGACAAACACATGTCATTTGCAGCAACCTGGATGGAACTAGAAAGACTCGTGTTGGCAGAAATAAGTCAAAAAGAAAAAGAGAAGTACAGGATGGTCTCACTTATATGAAGGATATAGGGAAAATCAAACAAACAAATAAGAAAAAATGAAAACAGCCAATGGGACTGAACCATGGAGCGAGAGAGGAGGAGGGGGAAGAAGGCGAGGCGGGGGAGGTGAAGAGCACAAAAGATCAGGATAGTTAACAAATGTTACTGAAGTGGGAAAGCCCCGGGGTAAAAAAAAATAAAAATAAAAATAAAACAACAACAAAAACAACAAACCCCCCCCACACACACACAAAACAAAAACAAAAACAAACAAAAAAAATGTTGTTTACCTTCTTGTAGTATGAAAGTACATATTATTTTTTTGCTGTGAGAGGTTTTAAATACTAAATATACTTTTTCTTTAGCTGTTTTAGAGAACTATAATTTCCCACCTATGATTATGCATCTTATCTATAAATTGTGAAAATTAATACTAAACTCAAGGTTGTTAAATCTTTTATTATTAAATTTGTCTTTATTGTCTTTAATTAAAGAAAGTATTCACTCTTGATTATATTAGACATCTAAATTATCAGCATGAAGGATAATAAACAAGTACGCTATACACTTAGTACACTAAACATTATGTTTGGCACATTATACAAAAAATATAAATTGTGGAACATGGAAGCAGGTAGAGAGATGGAGCTTCAGATAAAAGGAATACCTCCTGTCTCTTTAAGCCCCTCTGGCACACTAGAGGATGGGCAATAGCACATCTCTTACCTGTAACCAGCTTCCTAACCTCTTTGGAAGGTCCCAAGAGATATGACCTATTAGTAATGGCTGTTGCCCCCAAAGGTAAATTCTCCTCCTATTGCGGATCCCCGCATCCTCCCTGCTGCATATCACCTACGCTTTGCTACTTCCTGGTTACATCATTGTAACATTTCTTTGCTGGGATATATAAGTGGCATCTCAGCTTTATTAAAATTGGACGTGGACTTGCTTCCCAGAATCCCCTTTCTGTAGTTTAGTCTCACAGATCGCTATCAATCTCTTCTGTCTCGATTTCTTCTTCATTCCACACGTGACTCCTGACAATAAATGTCCTCAGGTTTTGTTATCTTTTTGACCATACAAGTAAAAATAATTCCATTAAACCTAATGCCATGAATTCCTTGTCATGAAATACTAAGTCTTTTGAAAAATGTTCCAACAGATATTTTGAGAACTTCCAATGAGTATCTCTGTTAAACTCATAAATTAACCTTGGTCCCTGGGAAAAATCACTGCCTTTTCTACTGAGCTGAGATTCTGCTGAGCTAAGATTCTGCTGAGCAGAGTTTCTGCACACCTGGAAATCTACAACCATGACTGAAATTCGAGCTAGAGACATGCCAATGGCAATAGGGTGGAAAGCCCTGTCATTAGCCCTCCTAGACCACTAACATACTTCACTCTCATAGCACACTATTTCAAAAAAAAAAAAAAATTCCCTTATGCAAGATGTCTTGAACCTGGGGAATTCCTGGTTTATGCACAGGTCCTGTCAAACCAGATAACATACTGTGACACCAAAAGTGAGCCTTTATTTAACTGCCTCCACATCATTCTGACCTACTGATCTAGTAGCTGATCAAGATCATTAAGAGGCAGTTATTTCTTAAACTGTGAATGTTGGGGGTTTTCCATATCATACTAGAGTATATTTCTTTAGCAACTTCTTATCCCACTACTAGTCTATCAAGTAGGTGTTTGCATATCTGAACCCAAAGAATTAACACCATTTTTGTCTCAACAAACATAAAGCTATTCTGTGCTACCATATCAATCATGAGAAAGAAGGACTTGGTCTATGCTAAAAGGTGTGTTTTAAGAAAAGCTACTTCTAAGAAAACAATGCTTTTCAAGTCTCACTTAAATAAGCATGATCCAATTTTATTGCTATAACAGGCTTAATAAGGAGGTTTATCATTATCCTAATAATGATAATGGCAATTGAAGTTTAGCAAACTATAAATCACACATTCATAGTTAAATCAGACCTATGTGAGTCAGTGCATATGTATTATGAATACATATCTACATACAATTACAATCCAGCAATTTTTTGCAACTTTTGTACAATTAACTTGAAGTAACAGTATAAAAAGGTCAGTTTTAAATTGCTTTATGTCTGACTACTAATTTAGAAAGAAAATGGCCCACATGAAACGAAAATCAAATTAGTTTACATTTTTAATTGTAGATATAATGTTGTTTACCTTCTTGTAATATGAAAGTGCATGTATTTATTACATTAGAAAATGGTAACATTATATATATATATATATATATATCATACATATATACAGATGCAATGCAACCAAATTAAAACTATGCCATTATATTTTAGGGAACACTGTATTTGTCTGGCTCCTCTCTCACTCCTGGATTTCCAGGGTGTTTAGGTTGGACACTTGTGGGGTGGGGGTGGGAGATGAGAGAGGAAGCAGGTACCATAGAAGAGATGCTAGCTCTTTAAGCAAGAGGAGAGAGGATGTAAACAGCAAAGTGTCTCATTGCTAATTTCTTCAGCCCTATGACCCTCTCCCCACAGCCCAATTATATCATTCAGTAGTTCAAGTTAATGTCTGAAAACTCTTACGAAAGGTTTATACTGAAAGCATATTACCATGACAAGTGTCCAACACCAACAATTATATTTTTAAAAATATCTAGATTGTAAAGTATTCAAAGTGCGCTGCAGTATAATTTGTCCATAAATGTTAATATTCCTTAAAATCAGATTCTTAAAAAAGAAAACAACATAGTGTCTGAGATATCTTCCAGTTCAAGGGCTCTATCAGGTTAGCAGACTGACCTGTAGAAATACCTTCATTTCATGCTCAGTAACATGACACAAGACTGCACCAGACTCATTGACATGTGGAGAACCACATTACAATTGCAGCTGAGGAGGTATATGCTACATTGGTGTCAAAGGTGTGTCATAATATTATGCCATATGTTTTTGAATAGCTAAGTGATGCATTCTCTGCACACATCTCAGCATAAGCTCAGAATCCAAGCATTCCAATGGAGAGGATTCCCAGGGAAAAATAACATAAACCTTTCTTCTTTACAAGTTTGAAGCAAGAAAATTCTCTATAGTATACTCTGGCTCAAAATTAACAATTTTTCTGTCCAACTATTAACCTATTGCCATCATTTTTTTCTTTTGAGAAGCTCTTTTATGAAAAAACACTCACCTTTGAACAGTTCTTTCTCTAGTAGTCTTCAATCTTACAATTTCTACAATTTTACATTACTCAGAAATGTAAAATAAATTTATTTTCCCCAAAATATTTTCCTTATACTTCATTAAAAACAAATAGAACACAAAATAATATAATAAAACATCTAAAAATGGTTATAATAAGACACTTATTTAGTTCAACTAATAAGAGAAAAAAAAACAAAACAAAACCCTTAAAACAATCATGACTATAAATGAGAAGAAATTACTTATTGTATGTTTTGCTTAAGCTTTTATTATTCAAAATAAAAGAAGCCACTCTGTAGTGAGGTTTTTCTTTAATGTTTCATTTTTTTAATTACTTTTTTTACATCATCTAGTCCCAATAGTAGTGAGTTTTTTTAAATATTGTGTTTCGATACTTTTTACAAAAGAGAGGCATGGGGAGGTGATACAATTGGAAACATTTTAAACATCAGGCAACTTATTGAAATTTATATTTGATTAAGTTGTGCTGTGGTGCGGCCTGGTATTTGCATAATGTTCATACATTTGGTCAAAGGAACATAATCAGGTAGTGAGTGAGGTTTTAGTTGAGAGTACAAATAAACTGCAGTATATAAACAGTATCTGTCAGATCATAAATATATGTAATTGAGATGTGTAGTGTGCAGAGTAGCTTTTATTTGAGAAATAGGAACAACTTCATTATATCTTGCAGTTATATAAACTCCAGTGGAAACCCCTATCCCACTAATTCATTCATTTACTAAATTATTTTATAATAAATATTTTATAGAATATATTTTATAATAATTTATTGATAATACAGTCCTTATATAAATCTTATGTAATTATAGAGTGTATCTGTCAGGTTATACAAATGTTATAGTAGGAAACTCCTATCTTCTTGATAATAACCCTTTGTGGTAGGGATTATATTTATTGTCACTTTACCAGTGAGGAATCTGGGGTAGATTGAAGTAATTTATTTAATGTCACAAATTTATTAACTGTAGCATCTCAGTGACTATATATTTCTAGGTTTTCTATAAAGAAGCACAAGATATCTTATTCTCAGATTTCACTTCATTTGCTAAGTAATAGTCATATTCAAGTACTTACCAATTTAGCACCTAACACAGACCTAGCACCATGCAAGAATTTTTTCTCCTTCCTTAGTTTTTTCAGCAAACTCTTAAGCTATTTTTGGAGCACTTCAGTTTGCCAGTAAAGCTCAAATACCAAAGAGAGTAAAGTGTCATATGTATCCTAAACAGTGGCAGCACTATATTGCATGCCTAGAGATTTCAAGCAAGCTTCTTTTTTAATGTATAATACATTGGTGCCCAAATAAAAATTGCCTGAGAATTATGAAAAATTTTGTAGAATATATTTAGAGTCTCTTTTAGAAAATAAGAAATTTCTTTTAAAATATTTAATGTCCAATTTAACATGTTATAACTTGCATAATTTAACTAAGCTAAGGTTTTTATTTATATTAAAAGAGTACATAATTCAATGACAAAGAAAAATCCATTGTTTCCTTTTAAAAACATAACTTACATTGTCGCTTATAAAAGATTAATTCAAAAATGATTAATGAAATGATTTTCAAATATCTAAACTAGTTTTCACTGTAAAGAACATTAGATCATGGAAGTTAAACGATGTTTTCTTTTTTAGGGTAGTCTTCTGAATGCTTTTGATATTTATCTAATCAACTCCAATAATAAATACCTATATTCCCTACTACTGACCTAATTATAAAAACCTGAGAATTTTCTGGAGGAAGAGATAGTTGAAAAAAGCAATTGGAGAAAACATGACCACTTGGATCTAAAAATGTAATAGAAAAAAATTGCTCCTATAAACACTAGAAGTAAGAATGACAACCCTGGGGGCCAGTGACACTAATGGAACAGCTAGAGTAGGGAGGTACAGCAGCTCAATGTCTTTCACACAGAGACAGTATTACTAGAGACAAACCAATCTGCAACTGTCAGTCAAAGACGTAACCTTCACACTCACCTTTTGCAAATTATCAGGCCAGTATCCTCCTAATAATGGGCATGCAAGTCCATGGACATGTATTGGGAGTGACACCTGACTTAAAAGTTTAATCCACACTTTAAAATGAATGTATCATACTGACAATATAAAAAATGAATTATTTTAACTTTCCTCCCTTTTCCATATTTTTTTCTCAACATAAATGTTAAGCATCTGGTTTCAGTTATTTATTTCATCCTTTGTCTTCCACCCCACAACCTGTTTTTTTCTCATTTTTGTGTTTTATTCTTTATTTTGCCTCTCCCAGTGTCCCTGGACAAAGAGCAGAATCAGCAGATAATAAAAAGAATATCCAAGGAAACTAAAAAATGTGGAACTTTTGCAAATCGATAAACTGTGTATATTTTCCCAGGATTTCTGTGTGGTTCTTGGGAACAACTGATTTTTCTCTTTGTAAAAATTAACACCTCTTTATTTTGTGTAGTCCATGCACAGCTTGTCTCTTTATCTTTTAGCTACTCCCATACAAAGTTTCAAATCATTCACCACCTGGACATTGTGTGTTTAATTTATCATAGAATCTGGAATTATAATGATAGTTATGACAATAGTTAGGAGACAAATTCAAAAAAATGGAAAGCAGTATATGAAACAGAGAACATTACCAGATATTGTCTCCCCCATAGCCAGAAAAAAATGGGTCTGGAAGTAAATGGATGTAGTAAGAATGATTGACTACTCTTGCTATGTAAGAATTTTGATTTTCTACTCTCAACTTACTTTGGATACCTTAGTTTTCAACATACTTCCACTAGGGAACTATTAGTGCATCGATTGATTTAGACGATGGTACTGACACTTGGTTATTTTGAGCTTCTTGTGCCACTAAATCAATAGGCAGGAGAGTGGCTATTTTGACTGGAGAGGTCAATTTTGATTGCTGAAGGAAAAATGGATTATTGCTACATTATAAGAAACCCAGGACAGTGTTTCACCGTGGCTTGATACTTCCACCTATCAATAGTAAAACTTAGCTGACTACTTCTACAAGCAAATAAATGGTAAGAACTGAAGATACAGCTCCTTCCAGAAAATGAGGATTTGGGTCATACCAAGAAGGTCAATGGGTCCTAATAAGCTATAGTACTAACTGAGGACAAACAAATCATGGAATAGTGAGTGGAAGAGGAAGCTGCAGCCATCAATTACAGCATTCTGGTCAGTTGTTGGAATAAAGACTTTAGCAGTTTGCATGTTAATTTACTTGTTTATAAGTATGTGTTTATTTTTACAAAATGTGCTTATTTTACAAGATACCTCCTATTTTCCCTTCCACTCTTTCCCATAGTTATTTTATATTCAAATTGTTGGAGGTTATCTTTTCATCTTTATCAATTTCATCTTTTGGTAACAATATATTTAGAGGGTGTATCTATAACATTAACTTAGTTGACAATGGAAATTAACTTAGTTGACAAGGGAAATATCAACTGATAGACAAGGAACTTCCTTTGTTTGGGGAATGGTTGAGATTTTCATTCTTATGAAAGATAGCTAAGTCTTGATACATACCTTGTTATGTGGAACTACAGATTTGTGTCGCTGTTGTGTGGGAATTTAAATCCTTAGATATGTGTATATGGGATCTAGTAACATGTTAGACTCCAATAACCAGGTTTTTAAATAGTTATATACTGAACACTAAACAACAATATATTGGCAAAGTAAATAAACTCAGCTTCTTTCAGTTTTCATTGTTTATATGATTATCATTTAGTCAGTTAGCTTGTATAAGTTTATGCAACTTCAAGAAAAGTATATTTTAATCATGATATTAAAGTAAGAATCCATATAGGAAAGGCTGTATTTTAACAAGTAAAAATATGAAGATAATGTAAACTATTTTACTGCCAAAAATAAGTTATAAAAAGATAATATTTATCTTTTCCTGAAATCTGTTACTATAAATAAAAGATAAATGTCTTAAAGACATGAACATGAAATCCATATAAGATAAAAAAAAATAAATTGTGTCTATAAACACAGAAAGGGGAAAAATCTACTTTGGAAGTAATCAAAGAATGATAATTAAATTACAAAGATTATTTTTTTCAATTAACCAATTGCTAATGATTTAGAGTGATGAGTATAAACAGGTAGACAAATCTAGGAAAATGGCTTCTAATACCTTCTCTCAGTGAGTATGTAGGTTGGTATATTTGAAGACCTATTAGGGTTTTCTAATATTCTAGCAATGTTCTTTGCAACAATATATAAATGCAGATTTACTGTGAGGCTAATGATGCTGAAACACATTTTCAAACTGTCCCGAACCCCTTCTGCAAATGGTAATACTATGTTAGAAATTTTATTCAAATATTTTATATTCTTATCTATAAAAGTGCCTGTTCCCCAAATAGTACTAGTGTAGTATATTGAATCTGATATGAAAGTGCATTATTTTAAAAAGAAAAAAAAAGATGAATTTATGTAATAATATGAACCTTCAGTTGGAATAATTAAAATGCATGTTACCCAAAAAAATGCTTGTTACAATGCTGCATAGACCAAAAAAATAAATAAATAAATAAATAATGAAGGGGGTGGAAAGGGAAACTCCGAAATTCCTTAGAAAAAGTGTTAATATTTCATATATATTTTTAATGTACATGTGAGAAACTGATAGGGTCCTTTGAGGACATTAAAATATAATCCAGGCTTTATTTAGCTTACCTTTTTAAATATTACTTTTAATACTATGAACATTCATTTTTTGAATCATATGACCTGGACTGTTCTACATTGTTCCCACAAGGGCTTAGTTTAAAAAAAAAAATCAATATGTAAGGGATAACCAGATATCCTGAACTTATATGAAGATTCTCCCTTTTCTATGAAGAAATAAGTATAGGATTTCCCTAAAAATCCAGAATGTTAATATAATTGGCATTTACAGAAGCGCATATGGTGAGAGCATGGGCATGTTTTGACCTCTGTTGAAAAATGACATTAGCTACCTATAAAACAGTATTAATTTACCATAAACAAGTTTACTAATGCCTTGGAAAAGCAATCTTGTTATTCTAAATGCCTACATACAATGAAAGTCTTATGGAATATCAGGTGCCACAAATTTTACTAAATGATTTTTAAAACAGTTTTGTAAAATGTTCGATCACTCTGTATTGTAAAGTATTCATAAAATTCACTTGTGGGCTTGCCAAGATATCAGTGACTTCTCATTATTTCTAGCAGGGAATGTGAGGCTAAGTGATACCCACCAATGCAATTTGAGCAACGCTCTGGGGATAGCAAATGAAGACCACCACCTCTGGAGGAAGGCTGTTGCCATGCTCAGGAGACTGGACATGGAGATCCTGGATCCTTTTGCCTCTCTACAGAGCTTTTTAAAAAGGATGCTGGCTAACTTTATAAAACTCTTTTTTTTCTTTTCCCTTGAAGACTAAAATGGGTTTTAAAAAATAACTAATTCTATCAGAAGAGAATAAAGATTGGGAAATGGAAAAAAGACAAGAATGAGGGTGAAAAAAAAGGGGGGGTGAAAGAAGGGAAAAAAAGTAATTTTCACTAGAACCTAGTTTTTCCAAAATGACTTTAATTACCATTATAATATAAAATTATAGGTACTCCCACTTTTAAAAAATTGTGGATTGTAGCCCATACCTCTCACCTTGAGTCAGTGATAGCATCTTAAACAAATGAGAGACACATTCAAGAAAATTAGCATTTAAATCAATTTTATTTTTTAATGTTTTTTTTTTTTTTCCCTTTGGGCACGCCAGTTGTGTTCTGTATTACTCTGACTTTTATTACTTGTAATACTCAGGTATATTTTATCAACTATTTCAAAATTATCCTTTAATATATTAAATTAATAAACTTATAAGATGAAGATGAAAAGGAATAATCTACAGGTAAAAATTATTTTCATTTATATAAGTTTGGTTCAAATAACATGATTATGCCAGGACATATTTCAAAAATGAAAGATCCACAAATGTTTCTTTTATTTGAGACATCTTTGTTTATTCTTTCACAATAAAGGATTTCTCCTCTCAGATTCAGTCATCATAGTTTTCCCACCATCAAAGCCAATAGTCCTCCATCCACCTTCACCTTACTCTGCAGCCTACATCACCTATTCAACGCCTCCTTTCACCTGCCCTCCTGAATGTCTCCATGACCTGCTTTCTATGCTCTACAGGTCTTTCTTACAGCTTGTCTAACAGAGAAGCTCACTCTCCACAAACATTTTCCAAAGTACGGCAGAATGTTTCTTTCAATTCCTGTTTGGTCCAATATTTTATCTTTTGAATAAAACAATGAAGGGCATAAAAATTGAGTGAGGTACATAGTAAGCCAGTGTTTATTTCTAGATATGAAATCCAAAATTTGGGAATCTTCCCAGAGAAAAACTCAGTAACAACTTATATTAAATTACCACAAAATAAATAATAGAAAAGCATAGGTTATTTTAGGGTAAGAACAGTTATATTGAAAAAGTTCACATGAAAATATAATTATCTCTCAATGAACACACACACACACACAAAGAAAGAAATATAAATCCGCATCACCTGCCAGATCATTTTTCCTTTTCATGAAACAGGAAATTTAAAACACACAATTTATTTTACCTGTTGAAGTAATGAAAATGAAGGTGGGTTTAGCTCAATAACTGCATTCCTCTTTAGATTCAGCAATTGGAAACTAGGCAATGGTGGGGCATATATGCTATCGAATGGGGTTGGCATTCAATCAAAGTCTTGTAAAATATCATGTGTCATAGAAAGAAAAACATAATGCAACAGCTCTAATAGCTAAATAGTGAATTGTGAAAGCTAGAGTTTTTGCTTTCCTGAAATAGGAAGGAAATATAATATATGCATATATATGTATTATTTGTAATTGCAGATATAAAAATATACTACATATATATTAACAAGGGGGATGCTATGTAAATTATACTGCAATTGAATACATATATATTTATATACTATAACTGTACATTTGTTTTATATTTAGTCATATAATTTTATATATATATAGTTTTAATATTGTGGCAAGAGTCAGATCTACATCATCAAATGTATTTTAAAATATCACCTACATCATATAATTATTGTAAAAATACATAAGAATAATGGTAAAGAAATTAGCTCAGTTACTAAAAATACACGTTTACAAATATTGCTGCTTTTTTTGTTACTTTGCTCAGATACAAAGCTAGTTCTATTTCCACATCATGGACCATGATGTTCTATTGCTGCATTTCTCAGAATAAATTTGTTAAAGATAGTTTTGATTTTGCTTTATTTATATTATACAATAAAAAACAAGCCCAAATTTAATTAGGATATTACTGCTATCAGAACCTTTTGAAATTGAAACAACCTCTTTTCTCCATTCATCTACACACTTTGTTATCTCCACTTCCTGTGTACTCTTCATTTATTGTAATACACTGAAGAGATTTAGAGTTAAGAATTCAATAGGATCCTGCCCTGTCTGAAGCAAATCTTAACAGGTGCACTTGTTAATTTAGTCTAAAAAACACAATAGAGCACCTACCATGTACAGAATGCTCTTTGAAACATCACAGGCTTAATAAAAAAAAATGGCAACACATTCTGTTGGTGCAAACTGAAAAGTAAGTAGCCACTCATTACTGAGGATAAATCTTCAGGACAACCTTCATGAAGTCCAACTTGACCTTATCCATGAAAACCTTAGATGAAAACTGTTTATGAAGTACCAAAAAAGATTTCTGATGCAGGATTGTGCAATTGTTTTTAATAGCAGACCTGAAACATTAAATATATATTAACAAAGGCAGGAAAGGATATGTAAATAATAGCCATATAATTGGACATAAAGTAGATATAGAAAAGAAGAAAGGTTCACTGTATGTTGTAATAGGAAAATATCTCTAGAGTATACATTAATTGCTAACTAATGTAATTTTGGTAATAAATAATTCACATATATAGAGATCAAAAAATTAAAAAATAAATGTTAAGTCTACTTAAAGTCTAAGAGATGTATACCTGTGGGGAGAGGTATGGGTCTAGTCTAAAAACTAGACCAATGAGAGAGAAATTTTTTGTTTCTCTACCCTTTTAATATTTTCTTTTTTAATTTTATTTATTTTGTTCTTTAGATCACCTCGGTAGGTGGTTTTGGGGACACCTCCCTCTACCCCCTCCTTCTGGTGCCCCTTCTATTCTCTCAAACACCACTCTGTTGTTTACTAGTCTGTGTTGAGTCCATTAGTCTCTTTCTTTCCTTTGGCAGTGTCCTTTCACTGGGTGAGGGACTGTGTTGTTGGAACCAGGCAAGCCTTACTGATAGGATTTCAAGTCTGAAGTTTGTGTTGGGTGGCCAGGCTGTATTCATTTGTGATCTGTCCATGTTTTCTAGATGCAGGTCATCTTCTCCAATCCTATCTCTGCTCTTTTGCTGCTTTACCTTATGGTTCTGGAGTCAGATTTAAGGGGTCTCACCCCCCAGCCAGTGTTGGTGAAGAAGTTTCTCTGTGAATACAGGCATCTGTGAATGGCCTTTGTAGATTATCTCCTCTGCGTCAGTGTGCAGTTCTAGTGTGGGGACGATTACCCCGTCTTTGGTCTTCCTCTCAATTGCCATGGTGTGGGAAAGGGGTGTTGCTCTCGTAGAAGGCATCTCCGAAATGAGGTCCCAGATCTTCCTGGCCTGGTGAGCGTATAGGTATGCTTCGTGACACCGTGTTTCTACAGTTGTTTCTTTTGTCTTGCATGCACTGGTTCTCTAGGTTGTCCATCGACTGTGTCCAGCTCAGGCTTGAGGGTTGGATTTTTGCATGGTCCCTCACCCATTCTATCATGGGGTTTGTGTTGTGCATGTTCTTGCTCTTTTTGAAGTTTAGCTGGAGTGAGAGCGAAATGGAAGGGACTCCTCCCCACCTCCCACCCCCACCCCCACCCCCACCCCCGCCACCCATATGCCAGTACCTCCATGCGCAGGGGCGGGGCCGAGATGGCTGAATCTGTGCCTTTCCATGCTCCCCTTGGGCTAGGAGCAGGAGGCAACATGGCTCCTCCGATCCAGGCTGCGGATGGCTCACCCAACTTACAGGGCTTTATCCAGGATCCTTCACCCCCTTTGCTACCTGCTGGCATGGGAGCTTGGACAGCTGGGGACCCTGACATGCAGGCAGCCCTCAGGAGGCTGCTTGCTGGTGGGAGGCACTCCTTTTTAATATTTTCTGTATCTGGAATGTTTATTATTTTTCAGATATTAAAAATAGATCTAAATTATCCAGCAATTGTTTTCCTATATATCTACCAAAAAAATACGAAAACACTAATTCAAAGGCATTTATGCATGCCTACATTCAATGCAGCACTGTTTATATCAAGTAATGGACACAGCTAAGTGCCTACAGCAGATGAGTGTATTAAGAAGATTTGGATTTATAATGATTTATGTAAATTTAAAATTTATAATCTTTAACTAAGATGAAATCCTACCTTCTAAAAAAAATATGTCTGGAACAGGAAAGGATGATGCCAACTAAAATAATTTAGAAGAAGCAAAATAAATACCAGATGATTTTGTTCATAGATATAATATGGAGAAATGAAACAAATAACATGACAAAAAGAAATCAAAATAGCACAAAAATCTGACAGCAGAATTGAGGCAACCAGAGAATGAGGGAAATAATAAAGAGAAAAGAAGGGAGGAGGCCCAATGAATTTGGTGGGGAATTAGAAGTTTTTGGTGTGAGCATGGTATGGTAACATGCATCTGAAGAGGTCTAAACCTATACCTCTAAGCTACATACAGTGTTATAAAACATATATTTTGGCATTAGTGTCACCTCAACAAAATACAATACAATAAAAAATAAAATCTGAAAAGTGCCTTTTACTGCCTTTTACTGGGGAAGACAATTGAAAAAACAAATCTGTGAGGAAAATTTTGGGGTTTTTTTCAACAAATTTCATTTTGACATTGAAATAAAAGAAACTGAAATTAATAAGTTATAAGGATGTAGAAATATTTTGACAAATGTAGTGCTAAAAAGAGTAATAACAATTGAAGATTAATTTATTCATGAGTTATTACACCTTCTATCTAGTAGAAGTTTCACTGGAAGATTTAAATGAAATTTAAAAGAAATTTCATTTAAGAAATTAAGAAATTTCAATCCATTGTAGATTTGCTTATTTGTTTACCTAATCATTTATATGTTTATTTTTGTAGTAGTTAACTTACTTATTATCATATGCTTTGAGAAAAGTATCAAGTACTACCATAGATTGAATTTATCCTAGGGATGCCATTTGTTGTTTGTTTTTGAACATTAATATTTTACTTTGAAGCAACTGGAATATGAATAACCTTGGATATGACTGTAACTTGGTTTCACATGGGGCATTTCCTAATTTTCTTAGACAACAAAAGTTTGCATGCTGAGTGTCATGCTTTGGTAGACATTGAGTTTGGGACCCTAATTTATACTTTACCTATCCCAAGCACTAGGACTTTTTAGGTCTTTTCCCCAAGAATTGGAAGACTTAAAAAGACATATATGTTTGCATGTACAATGCAATTAAAAGCAAATAAATCATAACACTTAAAAAACTAAAAGGAAAGAATAGGAAAATTCTATGGAATTTCATTCTGAGACTATATAAATTCCATTCAGCAAAATGCAAATCTGACTTTGAGTTTGCCAGGTACGAGAACAAGAATCAAATAAATTATTCACAGGATAAGAACAAATAGATTGTGATAGAAAAAATAACTAAGAAGGAAGGAAAGACAAAATAGAGGAAAGATATAGGGGGGAAAAACAAGTTTTTCCTCAACTAATATTTAAATAAATCTCTAAAAAGACAAAGACAGCAGCAATAACATCTCTGCCACAAGTGCAATAAAATATTTGAATGAGCTTAGTTCTCAAGTCTTTCTCAATATGGAGAGATTCTAAGATGCAATTTACCAGATGAAATTGTGCAAGGCTGAAAAGAACATGTCATAAAAAAGCAAGTTTCAAAAGCATTGTGTGGCCAGAAATACTTTAGCTGTTTTATCAATTGAAATAATTTATTTAAATCAAACTTTATATTTTATACCAAATATTTGAAAGATGCCTGAAATTATTTATCTACAGAGTAAGTGCAGATTTAAAGTTTTATTTTTAAAGGTGGCCATGCTAGATAAACATTAAGTGGTGGAGATTGGGAAGGAAACTACTCGGAACGGTACCAAAGTACATATCACCTCCATAGGAGATGAATAAAAATATAATCTAGGTTTACTTCAATCTCCTGAAAAAAAAAAAAAAAAAAAACAGTAATTGGATTCCCCAAATCCACCTGATACAACTGCATTTTTTGAAGTGTTGGGACAGTAAGATGGATTAATGTTAGTTTGGGGAATTACTTAGGTAATTTGTTGACATATAAAATGCAAAGGCCTATGAATTGTTGATGAAATAATATTTTATATAATACTATATTCTATAAATTTAAGTAAATACCTTAACAGTGTATAAACCTCAAGTTTTCAAATGCATGATATTCCCAACTGTTTATGTGACTCCCAACCCTATTGTCTTATCTGAGGTCAAAGTTGGTTGTCTTTTATGAATAATGCTTACATTACAGCCTCTCTGAAAATAGGAAAAACTTATTTCTAATAGGTCTCTATCAAAAAAATGTGAGACACAAGAAAGTAGAAGATAAAAAAAAGCCATGACAAATGAGGATAAGCATGCTTCTTGTTGAATGTACTGGAGGGTTTTGTTCTCATTTGCATTGCCCACCTGATTCCTTCAGGCATCTGTATTTGCCCAGAAAAGGGACAGATCTCCAGGCAAAGGAAAGAAGTAGCTAGAAGACTGTCATGTGATGGCCATTAATGAATGGGGATGAGAATTGCTAAGAAGGCAAAAGAAAATCCAAGTCTCTAGTTTTAAAATCATTATCACAGTTAAAAGGTACACAAGTCAACTATAATCTGAGTCTCCAAATGAAGATCAGAAAGGTTACACGAAGAGCATCTCTTACAGAGCCTAAAACTCTTGGAATGTTCATAATCAGTCTCCAGCTGCTTAAGTCTCTGTGTGAGTAACCTCTTAGCCACCTGTATAGTCATCGTAGTCCCTCAAGAAACAGAATCAGTGGCATATAGAAAGAGATTTGTTTTTAGGAATTGTCTCATCTGCTATTGGAAGCTGGCAGGCAAGTCTAAAACCTACAAGATGTCTTAGCACCTGGAGACTTGGGAAGCCTGGAAGATGCAGTTCAAATCTGAAGGCTAACTGTTCGAAGAATTCCCACCAGCTCAGGAGAGTTCAACTCTGCTCAACAAAACCTTCAACTACTGGACGAGATCCACCCACATTATGGAGGACAATCTTCTTTTCTCAAAGTTCACTATTTTAAATACAAACTCTAATCCAAATACTCCCTCACAGTAACATCCAGAATACCAGCGCCATGGCCCAGCCAACCATGTTGCCAGTAACCATGGCACAGTTCATCTCAGCAAATTCTACATCAGTCAACAGTTGGACTCTAATCAAAATTCACACATTACACTTTATGAAATATTGCCTTCATTTTATTCTCTTTTAGTTATAGAACGATGTGAAGAAAAACATTCAGCATAGAAAATTGCTTCATGTTCAGAAACAGTTAATATGGATCTCCCATGTAAAACCTGAAGAAATGTAGGCATTTGTTAGTGTAGCTAACTCTTATTTACAGATTTAAGTATTAGTGAGCTATCAAGTGTTCAAAATTACCTCAATCTATCAATTTATGATTGCATTAATAATAATAAATGAAATGTCAAAGATTATTAAATCAGAATTGGATCTGTACATCTAATCTTATGAATAGTTACAGAATATTTTCCTTACTTAGTTCATAACAAGAAAGATTTTCCAGGTGGCAAGAAATAAGAATTTAATACAATTTCAAATCATTTTAAGTATTCTTTGGAGACAGTATTTCCATCTGTTGCTACTATGATTCAGAGTCAATCATGCTTACAAACCCCTCATAAAGTTATGTTGTGTGATATCATTAAGCAAATTTCAGCTATGTCTCTTAAATAAAATAATTTATTATTTAGAAATCTGGATCTAGTGAACAACCTGTTTCTACTTCTCAGAAGTGAGAAAGAGGCTGATAAAAGTGAGTTACTTTTAATTATAGCATGAACTATGACAAAAACACCAATATGTCAAATTTCAAATGTCAAATGTCAAAAAAACACCAATATGGCAATATTGCTGAAAACTGAAGCTTCTATTCTTTTCATTTTCAGAAATAACTGGAAATTCTTAAAGATTATTATGCATGATATCTTATTGTAGATAGAAAAACCACATTTTTAAAGGAAAAAATTCTGTAAAAATGATATTAAATAAGTACATTTTACAGCAGACTAGTGCAAAGGAGTCTCCAAAATTACTTTCAAAGGATTATTTAACTTGCTCACTAGCATGCAATGCATAGTTATTAGTAGAAGTTTCCACAAAATAAATAAGATGAAACTGCTATTGCCAATTGCTACTTTAATATGAATGTATTCACCTAAGAGGATTTTAAGAAAGCAATTCACTCAAATATTTTCTAATATATTTCCCATGTTTGTTCCTTTTAAAGTTTCCTTGCTAAGAGCAATTTTAGAGGACATTATAGATTCATGAACATCACATAAAAACCATGAGAGCCTGCAGATATAAGGTTTGAGGATTCATGTACAGTCTTTTTTTAAAAAAAGTTACTTTCTTGTAGTAGAATAACAAATCTTCCCTAACTTTGGTTTTATGTTCTTATTTTAAAAATTAGACTCCAAATGAAATTAGAATTTTAGGATCTCCTTCTGGATCTATTTAGTTTCCCTTGATAATATATTCATAGCAATATTATTTTTCTAGCATGTGTCAATATATCAGTTCAGATCTTTACCATTATATAAATATTTTGTGTCTGAGAGGATATAAAAATAAAGTCAGAAATATATACTTATCTAAGTAAATATAATTTGAGGCTTAGTTATATCAAAAAAGAATAAAAGTCATACTTCACTTGAGAAATCTTATTTCTCCTTCTGGTATATAATCTATATTCCATTTTTTTCTTAGTCAAAATTGATCACAATCAATCAAATAATATTCAAAAATTGAATATCTGAAAATAAAGCCAAGCTTAGATTGGAGAATATTCTAAGTTTTTTCAAAGTCAAAGAAAACCAGCTGCCTAAGAAAGGAATGCAAACTTCACTGTGTTTTAGAATAATAATACTTACAAAACTTAACCTCTAATTAAGCAGTCATTTTTGTGTTTTATTACTCATTCAGGTTGATTTTTAAAACTAATTCTCAAGAAGTATTTGCTGTTTGTCTGCTAGAATTACAGATTCTTTTTTAGGTAAATTTTTCTTTGAATCACTTATATAACCTATCATTAGTATTGTATGTAATTACTTAAGGTGGTGATTTGATTCTTTAATACCCATCATCTCTTGTATCAATGAGGAACTCAGGGTTATTCCTAGTAAATTAGTGCATATTTCTTTTACTCTTGATAACTATGCATATAATTATTTTATCAAAAATTGAGTAGAATCTTGCATTACTAAGACTTTCAAAGAATTTTTAAAATAGTACTCCTGCCATCAAAAGGCTCATGGTTTATAGTACCTGAACTCAATCTAACTAAAGTCCTCTTATTAGTCAATAGATTTGTGTCCAATAAAGTGAATGAGAGCAAAATAATGACTTGGTGATTAACTTGCAGTATATTTTAACATATACATATTTTAATTGAATGTTCCATATTGAATTACCAATTTGACTAATTTCTCTTCCACAAATATGGGGGAAGTTATTATGCATCAATTGCATATGAATGAAGGAGTGCTGGTTATAAAGCATTTAAAAATTTTAAGTCACAAATTTTTCCATGAAAATACACCTTCAAACATGGAAAAGTATTAAAAAATTAGTCACTATCCAGACATTTAAAAATATCTTATATAGAATGTATCTGTTGTATGAAGCAAAACACACAATAAAATGAAAATATACTGGTAAAAAAAGATAATTTCACTTGGTAATTCAAAATTATACTTTTGATATTTCCAAAAACCATAAATTTACTGACTGAAAAAAAATAGTGTGTGTACATATGTATAGGTGGGTAGATGGATCATGGATGGATAGATAGACTGATAGAAGTATAGGTATGAAAACATGTTTTAGAATAAAACATATGGTATATGTAATGTGGTTGGTCAGTGTGATATTCCTCCTGTTTGGTAGCACTATTATTCAAGCTTAGTGAAAAGTAGTTTGGACAAGGTTTTTTTTAACCTCTTATTTGTATTTAACTTACTTTCTGATTATTACTTGGAATTGTAAAAGATGTCATCTGTGAACCCATCTGGGTCTGCTTAGTATTTTTTATACACTTATCTGAAAAAATTCTTGTTTCATTCCATATTTATTTCTATATTGATTTTCAAACTTAGCTCTTGATTCACTTATTTGTTGAAAATTTAAATGTTAAATGTTTTTAAAGTTTGATAGGATTGAGCACAATTATTCAAGTTTCTCTTTTGATAAATTCACCCCATTTTAAAATTTAAATTTTATATATTTCACTTTCTCGGATTTTTTACTAGATTAGAAAGAAAAGTATTTAGGAGAATTTCATAATTTGTGATTTCAGAAGGTAAAAAGCTAGAATGGGAAAACCATCTTGGAAAATTCCTTTTGGGAATGTTTTAATTAATGCCCAGAATACCATTTCTCAAAAACTCCAAGAAAGACCTTTTTTTTTTTCTCAAGCATTGGAAAAGATTTCTGTTTCTTTGAAAACCAGATGAAATATTGGCTTACATTTACAGACCATGTTGTATGAAACATAAGTACATTTAAATGCTAGAATCATAATTACAAGCAGTGCACCAAGATGCTCATACTATGAATGGCAGAAGGGAACTGTGATTAAGTTAACAGAATATTCTACACTAGTCCATGCTCACTTCAAGGCATATTCACAAAGAAGAATGAATAGAATGTAGAAACACTCTAGGGCCATCATGGTTACAAAAAAAGACTTAGATAAATATCCAAAGAGAAGCCTGCATATTCTGGATATTTTTCTCTCATCTTGGTACAAATTTTATGTACTTGGCACATATTCTTCATAGTTTATAAGCTGAGGTTATGGATATGTCTTTGTATCACTGAAGACCATATTTTTTTCTTTCTTTTACATTTGTTTTCTCTTATCACTTACATGTTTTAGAAGACAAATTTGGATTAAAACGTTTTACTCCACTTCTATCAATTTTATTGTTGAATATTGTTGTTTTATTTATTTTAGAGCCATGGAGTATTTTTATGAGAAATTGCTATATATAAAAAGCCCAAGCTTTTGAATTATAGTGCCCCATTTTTGTCTTGACCATTAATCTTCCAGTTGCTCTTTTATATTTTATTGATTGCTAAAATTCACATTAGATCAACTTTAGAGTATCAAAATGCAATAAAATTTTGACTTTTAGAATGCTGCAATATCAAAACCATGAACAAAGTAAACAACTTTCTTATTTTATTTTGAAATATTAACAATATTTTGAGTATTTAATTGAAATTTGTCTAAAACAAGCGTGCTGATTTAATTGCATTAATTAATTTTTTTTAAATATGAAAAACCTATAGTTCAAATATGTACATCTGTTCTCAAGTATATAGCCATGCCAAAATCTATTGCTGGTTTTATTTAAATTACTATAGTACAAGTTCTCCCTTCTGTCATATGCATTCATCCTAACTTAGTTTCCCAATTAATTTCTATATTTACTCATGTTTATAATGAGGACAAGGATATGGTTATAAAAGAGATTTTTTTTAATATTCCTTGAAAGGTAAATTCATATTTAATTTAACATTTTCCATTAGTCTCTTAAGATCCTTCTTTTTTCATTTATTTATTCAACTCTTTATATGCAGATGAGACTTGTGTCAAATCTCATCTGAGATTGTGTCAAATCTGTGCTCATTTGCTGGAAATACAGTGTTGAGTAGGATGAACACATTCTGTTCCTGTATGGAATTAAAATATGTTAAGTTAAACTTAAAGTTTGATAATTTGATAAATGCTGCAATAGAGGGAGTGACGTTCCTACAATATATTGAAAAAGCTTTTTAACCATTAGGTGGTCATAGAAAATGACTAATAAAAGGTAGGTTTCTAATAAAACATTCTCTTTGCATAGAGCCTATTAAACAATTAAAAAGACAAGTCTCATAGCACAGAATATAAGTGTGTAGCTTGCACCTGCATAAACTTAATTCCTTCCTGTCAATTAATAATTACATCAGAACATTTTTAATAATAAAAATTTAGCCTATGAACAGACTTAGTTTATTTTCACTTGACTTTCAACTTATAAATAAGAGTTACTCTAGGAAGCTATTTAACTAGTGAAATACCTGAAATTGAAACAGAACTGCATGGTAAATTTAAAGGAAGATTTCTATGGCAAATTGTTTATGTGCCAATAAATTCTCTAATAGATTTTTTCACCAGTCTAGCTAAAGTTTCATCTAGGGAAAATAGTGTAAGGAATGAATTTCATTCATTTTCTGTTCTTTCTCAAAAGGGGATTTTTAAAAACTACAGTCTATTCCATGTGCTCTTCAGAGCATCTTTATACTTAAAACCCTGGAAAAGTAGAGAACTTTGTCTGTGAAGAGATGGAGCCAGGCTGTATAGTTATATGTTGATATTATGCAGGAAATAAATTGTATATATTGAAGATCTAGTAGAGTTATCATAAGTGATAGTAGCATGATTTTCTGTGCTTAATTATTGATAATTAAAATGATTTAAAGTATGAAATAATTTTGAAGGAAGACAATCACTGCCTTTTATCAGATCTACCAACCACCCATCAATATATCCTTCAATGCAATTTCCACAGGTTCCCCTAAACACTGTCATCTACCCATGGGCATGAAAAGATCTACATGAGGCATCAGGACCTTTGCTCACATGGCCTTGTTAGTGGTCATTCATCTAGCTCATTAAATTCACTGGAAAAATAAAAAGTGCACAACGAATATACATGCAGTGCAGTGATTTACATAGTTTAAATTAGACAAAATTTGTTTTTCAGCTCCACATACACCGCCCACTTCCAAGTAAGATTTCTCCCAGGATAATGTTTCAATATGAAAAAATATTTTATGTGAAATGTTCTGTCAATATATTTTACAAAGGGTATTTTTACCTATATTTTAAAAACATCATCTAAAAATATTTTAACCTTGTTAAAATGATTCATTTATTGAAAGTATACTCAATCATTGCCAACATGTAAGAACTGAAGTCACATTAGGTTTCTCAATATATATGTTAGTACACTTGCTTTTATTGATATATTTTGAAACACTACTCTGTTTTCATCTGGTATGTGTTCTTTTATGTATGTTTTTATTGAGATAACATTGGTTCACAAAACTTTATATGGTTAAAGGTAAAGAAACACACCCTTTAGATTTCTTACTATACCTTTTCACCACCAAAGCACTTCCTCCACTATTATCAATTGAAACCCCTATCCATTTTGCTACCCATCCTCCCAATTCCCATCTAGCAGCCTAAATTTTAAAATCATATTTGTAGGGTTTAATGTTGGTTTCATTTTCTTTGAGTCTCTGCTTTGTTTCCTGTACAATCCACAGTTATATGAAATCATCCAGTCTCTATCATTCTCCATGAGTTTTCTTGCTTAGCATCATCTCCCCCAGTGCTATCCATGTTGTCATAAATGGCAAGTGCTTTCTTTTTCATAACTGAGTAATATTCTCTTGTATAATATACCTCATTTCCCTGGTCACTCATCAGTTATTAAACACAGATCATCTCCATACTTGGCTATTATAAATTGTGCCACAATGAATACAGAAGTGCATATATCCATTTAAATTAGCTTCTCTGGTTTTCTTGGGTAGATATATAAAAGTGACATTGCTGGATCATTGTCTAGACCTATTTTTTTTAATATATTGAGAAACCTCTATACTGTTTTACAGAGGAACTGAACCAGTTCACATTCCCACCAACATTGTCTAAGAATTCCTTTATTCTCCACATCCTCACCAATATTTGATGTTTCTGGTTTTGGATATGGGCCATTCTCATACTTGTGAGACATTTCTTGTGGTTTTGATTTGCATTTTCCTGAAAATAAGAGATAAGGTGCTAGATAGATATACAGATGGAATATATAATATATATAATATATTTATAAATATAATATATATATTATATTTATAAAGATGGAATATATAATATATATAAATATCTTTTCACCTATACATAAAGTTTTTATGTTTACCCATATATGCCTGTATCTTCTTTCAATATGTATCTTTTTAGCTCCTCTACCCATTTTATTTTGGTTGTTTTCTTCTTGAGTTGAATTAGTTCATTATAAAGTTTAGATATTAGCTCCCTGTCATATATAGGATGTGCAAATATTTCCTCCCACTCAATAGGGTGCCTTTTCATCTTAATGACAGTTTCTTTCAAATTGCAGAAACTTTATAGTTTGATGTAGTTCAAATTGTTTTTGCTTTTGATTCTTTTACACAAAGATATTCTTGAAGCCAGCTTCATGTAGTATTTTAACTGCATTTTCGTCTATGTACTATATCATTTCAAGTCTCAAGTCCACATCTTTAAACTATTTTGAGTTAATTTTTATATATGAGATAATGCTCGTTTCAGTCTTTTGCAAGTTACTGTGCTGTTTTCACAACACTATTTTCTGAAGAGACTTTCACCATTCTATACTTTTGCTCATTTTGTTGTAAATTGTGCATTTAAAGGTGGGTTTATTTCTGGGCTCTAAATTATTTTCCATCAACCTGTTTTGTTTTTAATACCATACTTTATTACTATAACTTTGTAATGTAGTTTTAAATCTGGGACTGTGGTGGCACATTTCTCCTTTTTGTCAGAACTGCTCTGGCTATTTGGGATGTTGGGATGTTGGGATGTTGGCTATGTTGGGATGTTCATATTGTAGAACAATATGAACTGATTTGCATTTTATGTTTGTTCTATTTCTCTGACAACTGAGACTTTGATCGGGGTTAAATATATTATGTGTATCTATATAGCTTTAGGTAATGCAACCATTTTTACAATGTTGACTCCTTTAAACCCATTGGCTCTTGCTTTAGTTCTGTTTATTTAGCCTTTTTGTTCTATTTTATGGATTCTATTCCTTCAGATCCACTTTGAATTCTAAACATATTTGTTCTAAATCTAAACATATTTGTTTAGATTGTTCCATTTTTTTACATCCTCTCCAAAGTGAACTCATGTTTCTATGATTGGCTTTTCTCATTTGTAACATTTATTCATGTTTTATATTCATAAATTGAATATTCAATTATGTTGGTAGCATGATTTTAGTATATCTCTGCCCTACTTAAATTTTGCAGATTTAAAGAAAAGAAACAGTAGCTTGAAAAAAATCTTTTTTTTTCCCCACACAGCAAGATGTACAAAGACAAGAAACCATGCTGGCTTATACCTCAAAAATAACATCACAGATGCAAGTTCTATTTCATGCTCTATCACCCATAATGTGTGGTTTTAACCTTATTTCTCCATACAACATTTGTACTTCCAAATAGCAAGTTATTTTTCATACACAAATAACAAAAATCACCCAGGATTTTCTTCTAACAAAATGTTTGGGGCCAAGAAGTCTTTACACCCAGAATTAACATTTCATCTCAATGACCAAAAGATGTCATACTCCAGCTTTTAAGAAGACTGAGAAAATATTTTCATGCATATAACTTGTATAAAATAAAGCTAGAGAAGAAAGTTTTAGAATGACTACTATAATTTTCTATTTCTTTGTCTTTCCTTTCCCTGGTTGTTTCATTAAAATTGAATTAATTATCTTACCTTATATGAAGCATTGTTATTTCCCAATAATCTGTGATGGTTGTTCAACATTATTCCTAGACCAATAACTCAACAGGCCTCTGACATTAGCTTTCTCAACTACTTATTTTTTCTATTTTTGATCCATGAGGAAATTTTTATGCTCCTGTAACTTGGAATTATCATAAATGATTTTACATTTCATTTTTACAAACCATTTTAATGGAGTTAGCATGATAAGTTAGCTTGTTAAAAAATGTCCTTATAGTATTATGCTGATTAGATACATTTTTTATTTTTGAGATGGTCTTGCATCATATTTTCAAAAAGTATACTGTTTACCCCATTACCCCATTTTCTCTTACATTAATAATTGTAATAAGTATCTTGCCACAAAACCAACAAACTATAAAATTTGGATTTTACCTTTTACACTATTGTCTTTTTCTGTTCCAAATGCATTCCCACATTTCATTACACTGTTTTCTTCTCCAAACTTTACCAGTTCTTCAGTCTTTCCTTGCCTTGACAAGAATACTTATCAGTTTTTTGTAAAATGGTTCTCAAATTGAGTTTGTCAGGTATTTTCTCATTTTAGATTGAGGTTGTATATTATTGGGAAGACTATTACAGGGTGATGTGTTTTCAGTGTATCAAGACAAACAATGTTCATGAGTAGTCTTGATTATGTTAACCTTGGCCATGTGGTTATAATGGGACTTTCAGGATTCTTCATAGTAAAGTGATTTTCTCCCTAGTTATTATTGAATATTTGGAGGAATTTTAGGAAATATTCTGTTTCTGTTTAAATCTTTTCCCATAGTTTTAACATCTGCCAGTTGATGTTTCCTGAGAAGTCATTACTGTGATAATTTTCTATTTTCCTTATTCTATTTGAATTTATTGACAATATCTTATAAGGAAATTATTCCTATTCCCCGGTTGTTTATTCATTAATAAATATTTGTATTGATTCTTTCTGTTAATTTGACATATAATCCAAAATCGTAGGTTTTTTTTTTTCTGTCCTTGTTTCAGTTCTAGCAATTGAGAACTCATCTCTATGGGATGTTATATTCCATCATTTTTAAGCACTTCCTTTCTAGAACTACAAAATACTCCAGTTTCGTTTTGTACTTTCTATGTGGTACTCTCCAGATCCACCCAATAAGTCTACAAAATTTTATAAGAGGAAGATATGTAGAACTCATTTTCTAGATGCTAAAGTTAAAGTTAATAATTACTACTTGGGTATCAAATGGGATGCAGTCAGAAAGTATATCTATATATTAACCCATGTGTATGCCTACTCACTACTGAAACATTCACATTCACACAGCTGTGGTTATATCTTTATCTGGAAATTATATATAAGCACGTACATACATACATATATAACATTATTAATAGTTCTGACTCCAACCACTGCTATTCAGATTATTATAACTTTTTTCCTCATTTTTTAATTTTTCAGACCATAAGAAACCTGGTTCTCATTTTCTTCTTGTTGGCTTAATCTTATTCTACAGTTAACTTAGTGTAGAATTGCTGACACAGCCCTGTGAGAAACAAATTAACAATTAGAATATATTATTTTTGTACATTATCTAGGAATTTTAGAGTATCCACTCAAAAGATTTCCAATTTATTTAAGTGAGTTCCTTCCTTTCCTATCTCCGTCACTGATATTATGTGTTTATCATAAATTTGGCATGATCAGTATTCCAACCCCACCCATGTCATAGTTGCTTTGAAATTTATTCAACATAATTCACTCTGATGTAAAATTCCATAGCTTTGACAAATGCATAGAGTTAAGTGTCCAAAACCACAGTTCCAATACCTCTCCAAATTCCTTCCTTTTGTAGTAAACCGCTGTCCCCCCACTCTACTCTGGCTACCTTTGGTTTGTTTCCATCACAATAGTTTTGTCTTTTCCAGAGTGTCAGCTAAATGAAATCATAAAATATGTGGACTATTGGCTCTGGAAAAATACACTTAGGATTTATTCATGTTGTTGTATGAATCAATAGCTTCTTTGTATGTTAGATGGGACTTCATTGTATGAATGAAATAGTTTTCTCACACACCTATTGGTGGCATCTAAGTTGATTTCAATATTTGGAGTATGTAAATAAAGGCATTAAGAACATTTACATACAAATTTCTATGTGAGCATGGCTTTTCATTTCTCTTATGCAGATACATAAAAGTGGAATTTTTGTATATAGAACATGTAGTTTTAAACTTTAAAAACTGACCAACTGTTTTTCTTTAAAAAGGCAATAATATCATTAACTTTCTATCTAACATTCTGAGTTCTAAGTGTTCCAAATCTCAGTTAGCAATTAGTATTGTCAGACTTTTGGTTTTGCTTTTTGTTTGTTGTTTTTAGTTTTAGCACTAATACTAGGTGTGTAGTGATACACCATTTAATTTGGGAACTAGTTCGCTACTTACTGAACTAGTAACCTTAGGCAATTTATGTAACCTCTCTCCTTCAATCCCCTGAAATGTAAAATAGATTAATAGTAGTATCTATCTCACAGACTTTTGCAAATTATATAAGATACTGGACATAAAACCCTTAAACATCAAGTTTGTTAAACAGTTAACCTAGGACAAATTAGCATTGCCAGGTAAGTAATATGATATGTGTCTGAATTCATAGGTTTTGTATCCATACTACATATTAAATTGTGGGTTCCTTCTTGTTTAAGTTCTGTAAAGAGCTGGGTGCAGGGTTGAGAGAAAGGATGAGTGAGAGAGATTGACACAATTAAAGACTGTGGGCTATCAGAAACATGACTGGTGGCAACTTTTAAATTACTAGGCTTTTTACAGGGTTTAGGCAAGGGGGGAGAGGTGGCCAAGAGGATGTTTTTAGACTAATTAGCTAGGGAAGACTAATAGCTAAGGTAATAAAATTTGGGTAAAACAGTTTTTGTGAGATAATGGAGGGCAGGGGGTCTATCCATACATTGTTGGTAACTTCTAAGAAATATTTTTTAAGGTAAATATTGGGGGAATGGAGAAGGTGCTCTTTGCTCTCTGGACATTAGTTATTTTAGTTTTGTCTTCAGTGTTTTGAAGCCAGAGAAGATAGAAAAATGAAGTTTTCTTCATTTCACAGTCATGAGTCCTGTCCGGTCTCAGCTGGCAGCCTCTTCAATATATTTGATAGCATCTTTGTGTCTTTCAGAAACATTACCACATTTTTGCTTTTGAATTTGATTCAAATTCTAAGTTCAATCTAACTTAAATTCCACCTGTACTTTTGCTGAAAATTTTCAACTTATCTATAATTGTATCTTTCTCTAAAATATATTGCTATTCTCAGAACTAATTGAAATCCTTTGATGATTATATTGTGAATTTTTGAAAATAGACATACTTATCCCAGATACCTTATTTTACTTTTTGGTGAGGATTGTAAAAGACTAATTTTGAAAAAATAATCAATGTGATTCAAAAACACCTTCCTTTCTTACCTCTCAGTCAGTTCACAAACCATGATTTAGGACATGCACATCTTAATAAATACTATGACATCTTATTCTCTTACTATCTAAATATAAGATGTTTTATATGCTTCACTATTTAAACATAAAATTATAAAGTTGCAAAAACTCAAATCTGAAAAAAATTGTTGTCCTTTGTTGAGATGGAAAAGACTTTAGACCTAACAAGTTTAGGTCAGGATGCAGGGGTGTAAGAACAGAGATAAATAGGTTGTGTTTGAGGTAACTATTAACCTAATAGTAATAATGGACACAGGTAAGTATTGGCTTCAAGGAGTAGGAGGTTTGGAATTAAAATATCCAGAGTAAACATTAAGCCAATAAGTAGTATTAGCCAATAAGTAGTATTAAAAGCTACTCTGTAAAGAGAGGGAGCGATAGATAGATAGATAGATAGATAGATAGATAGATAGATAGATAGATAGATAGATAGATAGATAGATAGATAGATAGATAGATAGATAGATAGATAGATAGATAGATAGATAGATAGATAGATAGATAGATAGATAGATAGATAGATAGATAGATAGATAGAAGAGTTCTGATAACTGAATATCAAGACACTGTAATATTTAGGCAATAATGTAATATAGATGAAATTAACAAATAAGACTGAGAAAAAAGAAAAACCCATTACATTCTATGAAGTAAGGACCCATTAGGGAGAATGGATTAGTAAGTTTATTAATGAAATGATGCTGAAAATTTAACTAAGGTGAAAATCAAGAATGGAGAACTGTATTTAGCAACAGAGAGGGCTACAGTGACCTGTTGGCAGTGATTGCATCATAGTAGTCTAGGGAAACGATGAGAGGAGTAGGTATATGGTAGGATGTAACAAAAGTTATTTAGAGCTAGTTTTAAAACTTTTTTAGATGTGCAAATTAGTGGGTATTAGCAAGAGCTGAAGAAAAATAAAATTCAGAATGATAGAAAATACATTATTTTTCGTATGCTAATGGGTACAATGAGAAAAAAAGTCAGTTGTTCATATAGGGGGCAATTGATATTTATCTTTTTGAAGCTAAACATATGTGATCAAGTCTACAAAGAGAAAAGTCCTAGGTCTTACAAAACTTAAACAGAAAGTGAGAATGTGAGTGGTGAAGGTGGTTTTGAAAAGGTGAAGAAATGCTATAGCTACACAAAAGAAGCTGTATTTTAGGACTTCATTCACATTTAAGTTTTAAAGATACATTTAAGTTTGAAAGTCAGATATATCAGTGTTGGTTTTTCTTTAAGTATAGTTACCTATAGGAGTGTACAGTATAGAGAACTGTACTAGAATAGGGTGATGTCAGAAAATTACAACAAAATGAAATGTGGCAAAAGACTTGAGGGCATGTAGAATACAGTTTTAAAATGTGAACTGAGAAAAGTAAGTAGTTTAGGATGTCATCGTGGAGCCCAAGGATATTAAAATGAATGTAAGTAAAGTCAGTGGATTGTGGTCTCTTAAAGAGTGAAAATACTGTCAGAGAACACTAAAACTAACATGTGGAATGCTTGAAATTGAAATTTTAGATTATTGAATAATGAAAATCTTGTGATAATGATATAAGGTGGTGATGCAGTTAAAAATTGTATTGGTGCCAAAATACCCTGGTGGACGGAGTCTGAAAGACCTCACAAGAAGAAGCGAGAAGTGCCAAAAGGCAGATAAAAGAAAGGAGCAATGATAGGGAAATGGGAAGGAGATGAGAATGGTGGAATGAGAGAACAGGTCCACATGGACTGGCCAGGGGACACCCACTGGAAGAGAGAGTTGGTGGTAGCAAAGAGCCATAGTGGCCGGCAGAAGAATAGCCAGTGTGGAGAGTGTGGCACCACATTGTGGGGGCATAGTGAGATGATACCTGGAGCTGGCCAGGTATTTGAAAAGGTGATTTGTGCATCGGCGATTGTGGAAGAATTTTGAAGACCCTTGGAGATATGAAGCAACTCAGAACACTGGAGAAAAAGTGAAGAGAAGACACTAGAGAAAGACAGGACTTTCCAGTGCCTGCCTTAGTTTTGGAGGGGCACAGGGGCACCATCTGGGACAGGTATCTTTGGAACAGTGGGGACTGAAAATGGAGACTGGGGTAAACTAACTGGCTACTTGTAGCATTGAAAACTTTTTGTTTTTCTGGTTAATTTATCTTGTTAATAAAACCCTATTGTTTAAACTGCTTTTGTCTGGCAACTACTGATCATGGGTGATATGGACCTGTGGCTTGTTGGTTGGAGGCTTCTTCCCCTTTTGGTACTTGACTTCACAGATATCACCAAAAGAAAGGGACAGTTAGGATGAAGAAGTCAAGGAAATGAAAACTGGGGGTATTAAAAGGTTTACAAGTATTAACAATAGTAGTATTGAGAAGTATGAAAGCAAGTCCACATCAAAATGAGTCTGACACCAGGTTCAGAAAATGAGTTAGACATATTGGAAGAAAAAAAAAAGACAGTTGAAGATACCAATGACCTGACATTTAGACTTGAGTGAGGTTAGGAATTGGAGAGAAAGAAAATTGTTTGAAAATACCTGTGAGAATCAAAAAGCAAAACTCCCAACTTCAAAAAGAGTATCAATAAAAAGTAATTTTAAAATAAACCTTGAGGAATGTAACGTCCTCAGAAGAGACCTAGACTTCAATCAATTATAGAAGAGCTAACCATGTGATGTAGGAAATTTTTCTGAAGATAAATTAGCCCATATAGCTTAACAGAAGGATCTAGTGTTTGAACATGGGTAAAGGTTATGACAAAAAGAGCAATGCTCTAACTGAATGAGTATGCTAGCTGAGAGGGATGATGACTTGAGCTGTAGATTTATCTTGGTGACTGAAAAAAAGAACAGGTTTAATCTGTACAACATCAAGGTCAATTAGTAAAAATATAGCAAGAACAATTAGGCACAAGGTATATGTCCTTTATGTACAAAGTATATCACTTATTTTTAAGAATGAGTGCAGCATGTTTTTATTTGCAAATAGACACAAAATATGGGCTTATTAAAATCTTCAAAGCACTATTTTTAAGAAGGAATTTTTATTTATATAACATATTTAGTGCTGCCTGGACCTTTACAGCCTGCACACGTCATAGAGTAAAAATGTAAGTCTATAATATAAGCAGTAACATCAAAGTGTATATAATGATACTAGCATTTTAAAAACTTGGAGGAATAAACTAGCACCTTCACCAATTTGGAATGATACACCACATTACTTATAGTAGTTCATCTCTTTAACGTGGCATCCAACATAGATATTTCATCTTTTAACTTCATGTTAGAATTCAAAATCCTTAATGAGAGAAGAGAAGGGAAAGGAGGGAGGAAGGGTCATAGAGACTTTCTGAGCCCAAAAATACGTAACCCATAGCCACTATGACTAAGTGTAACTACATAGTTGTTAGTAACTATATAGTTATCAGATCATTTGAATTCTGTGAACAAATATATCGATAAAAGAAAATAAAAATAAAATATATCATTTAAAATACAGGTGACAGAAGTTTCATTTTTCCTTTTAAAGCATTGTTTTAAATTGCTATTGTTACAGTAATTGATACTCATTGAAGATTTTAAAATATAGGAAAAGAAAATGGAATAAAACCTATTCATTTCCTAAACACTCCATTGTAGCTCTTTCCCCCAATAATCACTTTTAGTCAACATTTTGATGATTACATATGTCATTACATCTCTCTCACAAAAGTGAGGTAGATTTTTATACAACCCATTTACATATGCATAATTTCATACACCTATGCATAACATCAATGTTTTTCATTATATTCATATTTATATTTATTACATTCATAAGGTCATTTCATGTGATTTTATAACCCAAGTATGACTTCACTAGTGACAGGTCACAAATGGCATATTATATCTCTTTTTTTTTACTAACTCTCAGAGAAGGTCCTGTTTAAGATTTACAGTGTTTTCTTTTATGAGTCACTTTCTTCTCCCAAGACATGTTAGGGGTTACTGTTCATGCCCAATTGTTGCAAACAAACTATGGTTCCTAAGGAATGTAGTTCAAGTTCAAAAATAAACGTAGATACTATATTAGAAATCTAATTTTTCACTAGAAAAGGCATCACACAAATGGATCATAGTGTAGAAAACATTTTCTATAAAGAAACATTTAGATATTTTCAAATCTCTACAGCACATACAAGACCTAAAGTCATGATGATTTCATTAAAGTATATGCCAAGCAACATGACCACAGGGAAAATGGTTAGGTAGATTAACATTTTACTATTATTGTCAAATTACCATTGAACTATGTCATACCACTTGACAGGAATTTAATGAGAAAGCTTACAGGATCCACTTCCACCCAATTGCCATGTAGTCTGATCTCATGTCCAGTCACTTTCCATTGGAGGACAAGGGTATTAATGAGATGCCATTAATATTTTTTTCTGATACTCTTTACTTCATTTATAGTTAAATCTAAAACTCCCGCCTTTTTGATCTAATTGTTGTCCTAAGTCTAGTGTGCTTTATGGAACAATACATATTAATCCCGTACTTTGGGATTCTATATACAACACAAGAGAAACTGGGAGAGTTGCATATCCATTTACATCTATCTTGCCCCATAAATTTCTTGCAGTTCTATCTTCAAATATGAAAAGATGAAATAATTCTTTTGAAAAAGTTTTGCAATAGCAAACTTAGCATTAAGAACATGATTAAAAACTGCCAGTGCAGAGCTAAAAATGAATTGTAGTCAAAAAAATTGAAATGAAAACATAGACATAAAGTTTAGAAAACAAGCTAAAAGATGGAAAATTAAACATCTAAAAATAACATCAATAAATAAAAATCAGCTGAACAAGTCAGTTTAATTTATTTCCATAAATATTTATTGAATACTTAGTATATGCTAAGCATTACCAAGTCCTGAAAAGTTAACGATAAACAAGATAGACACAGGACCTCCACTCATGAAGTTTAGTCCTATAAAGAACATATTAAATAAGTTATGAAAGTGATGCATTTCACAAAAGAGAGGTTCAGAATGAAAAAATTATGTTTCAAGGGTTTAATAAATGGTTTGAGGAAAGTCTTGAACATATTATCACATATATAAATTCTTTCCATCATCACCAGTCAGCTATAATCAGCCAGCATTATATTAAATACAGAAATACTAGAAAGAAACAGTTTAACATCAGAAATAGGACAAGACTGACTGCTGTCATCAGTAACATTTTAATATATGTTCTCAGCAGACAAGTCATAATAAAAAACCCATTATTAATCTTAAAGGAAAAAGACAAATCAGTGAAACATTACATATTTAAAGAATTAAAGAAATAACTTTGATATCATTAAGTCAATATAAACAACTTTTAGGTCATACACTATATCTAGGACTGGGTTAAAATCATAAGAGAAATAAAAGGTTGAAAAAGTATTTAGTTAGTGAAGACAAGAAATGTTTGTATGATAATGTGATGACTTTTATACACAATATATATGCAATAGCAAGACCAACTAACACCTCTGCAAGTGGTTCAGAAACAAACTTCTCAGACAATATGAAGATAAAACAATAGTACTTTAGAATAAAATATATAGATGAAATGATGTTTCTTGACAGTAAAAAATGTTTGTTTTTAAGTGTAGGATGTAAGAGAGGTTTTGGCACATTCTATTCATTGAAAAGAAATTAGTGTGACTGAAGCACCTAGAAGGAAACTAAATAACAACAATTCAGTTTTGAGAGGTATTATATATAGACCAATCATAAAAGGAATTTAGGCTTCCCGCAGAAAACAATGGGTAATGATAAAGGAATTGTAAGTAGTGAAATGACATATTCAAATGTGTGTATCAGAAATGCTTACAAAATTTAAATGTGCATGTTTCATTATTATTACAGTAATCCAGGTGACAATTGGGTGTGGTCCCAGCTAGGATAGTGGCATTATCTTGGTGGAAAAGTTTGGATGCTAAAGACTAAACGGCCATAGAATCCATGGGCTTGGAGCAGATCAGGTAATGAGGAAAACTGGCTCCATGGTGAATAGCAATACATTCACTGAAATAGCAAATACAGGGCATAGGATGGTAAAGATGGTAATTGTAAATAAAGGGTAAAGATGAAAATTGTAAATAAAGGGGTGATAGCGTCTGGCTTTGTCACACTGAGTTTGGGTTTCCTGTATACTGTTCTAAATAGGAAGTGTGTAATATATCATCTGATGATCACACATATGAGGGTAGTGGTAAAGTATAATTATGAGTCATGAGTGTATTCAAGAGATAGAACAAGGCTTTGGAGAATAAAAATGGTTACTTAAGATGAGCAGATAATACAATTCCCATTTCTCCTCACTACTAATAGATTCAGTGGAACAAAATTTTTTTTACCATTTTTATAAACCCATTTTGGTTGAATAGATAGAAGTGAAAAACAAATGATTATGGAGCCCATAATTAAATATTGGCACAGTTCACATGAGGTAGAACTATCTGTACCAATTAGTGATTATCTCCTTAGATTGTCTAACTCAGGTTAAATAAATTATTAGATTTCAGTGTACAAGATCCTAGTATAGAACATTTCCTAGGAATACAAAAGTTGAAATAATTAATTTCTATATAAATTCTTACCTGTTGAACATAACCTGAATGTTTTACAAGACACTAGGAAACAGGTTAGTGTAAGCTAGTTTAAGAATACTGCCATTATCATCTTATAAGAAAGAAGAATAAGTTAGATACTGTTGAGAACAAGAAAAATAAGCTATCCCTAATCTGTGACCAATTATAATTAATGTATTAAACAATGATCATACAGTGAATAAAATGTATTTTTAATTTTAGCTTCTAGGCGATTATAGTCTATTCTTTAAAGAATAGACTATAATCTTTAACTTATAGACTTAGGAGTAACAATTCACTTTCATCAGGTACATTTTTGCTAAAATATAAAGTCACACTAGTTACTGCTAAGAATTTTAACAGCCATGATAGGAAGTAAAACCTATTCTCAAAGAACTACAACGTCATCACTTCCAAGGAAACAAAAAAAGTTAATTTAATGAAAATTTCACTTTGCTGGGAAAATTTTGAACAGTAACTTTGAGCCTTGTGTTCCTTTTTCTGTGGTGCTATTCCGCACAGGCATTGTTTTGGAAGATGATAATTGACTCAGATGTGGTTTTCTAGGAAGTAGTTGGTGATTTTTACTGCATACAAACTCAAGCCAGGAGACCCCTGGAGGCAACCGGTGATACGTAATTACCTTAGAATAAACACAATCTGAGAGATTAGGTGTGGTAGACACTTTGGGAGGAAGGGATGGGGAGGGTGTATTGGAAGAGGAAGAGGAGGAAGATGATGATGAAGAGGATGAGGAGGATTTGTTGGAGACAGAGGATGGGAGCAAAGACTGTGATGGAGAACTACTTTTCTTAACATAAAGCAACCAGTCAACAGCCTTGGGCTGTTGGATTATAACTTTGTTTTTAGGAACTACTGTTGGCCATTTTTTCTTCATCTTAAGCTTGTGGGTGATATCAGATTCAGGTGCAGGAAAAAATTGTGATAACTTTTCTACTCCTCCAAGGTTGTCTTCAGGGATTTCATCAGTCTGGTTTTCTTTCATAGACAATGGTAGACAAGATGAGAAAGAAGTCTCTGGTAGAGAAAGAATACGAATTATTTTCACCTGTACTTTCCCCTCAGAATTGAGCTCAGGAGATGGTATGACAAATAGTGTTGCACCACGAGGATCTTTCTTTCCAGTAAGATGATTACACTGAGGTATGACAGAAGCACAAGTTAAACAAACCATATAACTTGATGAAAGGCGAGGACCAGGGCGAGGGTTTGGCTTTCCCCTCATTCTTCGAAAGAGAATCTGCCTAGAGAGATCCCTCTGAATTCTAGTTTTGGAAACAGAATTGACAATTTTATTTATAACATCATCAGGGAGAGTTCCACCTCTAACGATGCATGGATGAATGTAATCTATAGCCCATGAAATTTCTTTATTTGATTCTGTCTTTGCACAAAAATCAGAGTTGATTTTACTCTGATGTCTAGAGCTGAATTTTGAAGATGTGTTCCTGATGCTACATCCAGAGTCTGATGGTGAGTGACCTGAGATAGTTGGTTTGGGGCAAGGTGAAAATAAAGCTTTGTGTTTGTCATTTGGTGAAACAGTATTCTGAAACTTGAAGTGACAAATTGATGAACTTGGGGTCTTGAGGTCATGATCAAATGTAAGCAGTGACTGAGATTTGGGCTGGAACAATGGTAAACTCTCCGCCTGGTGGACAGAACGTGTTAAACAGGATTGTTTTGGTTTTGACTGGGACAATGGTAAGGTTTGCAAACTGGAATTAGAGCCCAAGACAGATATTGTTTGAGGTCTGGGGTCAGGTGGCGGTGAGCCCAGTGTCTTTTGATTGGGTCCCAATGAAGTTGAATTCTGAAGCAAGTCCTTTGTTTGGGGCATGAAATTGTGTGATGATTTACTCAAAGATACATGACTGTGTTCTATCCGAAAGCTATCCAAATAAGTTGTTTCCTGAGACTTTAATGGAGGTAAAGGTGCACTGGAGGCTTTTTTATTAGCTCCAAAAGACAGGGAGGTACAGAGGTTATCTAAGGAAGGCTTTTCTTGACATTTGAAGGTGGCTGGTGATGAAGTTGTGATATTTTTATTAAACTTCAAAGAAGGTGATTTCCAGTGAAGGTCGTGGGATGATGTAGTTTGAGCTAGAGTAAATGGAAATTGTGAGCTCAAGATTGTTTGTTTGAACTCCAGTGATGATGATGCCTTTTTGTTGAGGTCAAATGAAGATGTCTTAGAGTTGGAGTGGGACAAAGGTGAGCCCAGTGCTCTTTGCTTTGACTGCAATGAAGTTCTCTGGAGGAAGGGAGGAGTAGCCTGACATTTGGAGTGGGATAATGGTGATTTCAGAACCTTGTAATAGAGACTCTGTGAAGTTGTATACTTAGTCTTGGCAGATGGTAATACTGAGGATGTCTGTACCTTCTGATTAGCACTTAGTGTGGATTCAGCAAGCTGATTAGTGTGGTATTTCACTCTGATCAAAGGTTGGTTATTTGGTTGATTCTGTTTTTCACCTGTGTACTGTCGTGTTAGTGAGTTAGATTTGTTCAGTTGGTAAGAGTGTTCTAATGGCACAAAAAGTTGATCACAACATGGTAATGGCACCATCCTTTACTAGTGATAGAAGTCCTTTGGAAAGCAGTTGGCTTGTTGGATATTTTAGTAACTCATGGAGTTTTAGTTGGATTCCATGGGACAATAGTTACTTTATAAGTGTTTGGTAGATTCTAACGTCTATCTTGTAACCTCTATTAAATTACAAATATAGGATGTCTCAAAATGGAGGTGTAGATGAGGTTGAAAAAAATTGAAACCATTTGAGATTCTCCTCTGTCTTCTCTTTAATTTTTCAGAGATTTTTTCCCCTTTTGAGGAAATAAAACCTGTTAATAAAAAAGTTAGTATCAGTGCTATTAACTTGCTCAGACAACTTGTGATTTATGTCAAATTTTAAAAACTTAAATCTGTACTTAACTTTTGAATTGCTTCCCAATCCCCATTGCTCATTTAATTTACTGAGATAAAGAATATAAAATATTATCTGTATTAATGCCTAGGGTCTAATAGATGCTCGGTAAAAGGTCAGTTATTTTTGCTACTCTTTTAATGATGACTTTAGTGGGAAAATTGTAGCAATTTGTTGTATGAAATAAGAAAAGCTTGATGGAAAGTGACATGGAAGTTCTTTTGAAATGTTGGTTTACAATTTAGAGTCAATTATCTTCTTTTAGCTTAATTGTAAAATCACAAGTCCCTAGTTGAAACTGTATTGTTTTGATATGATAACTCTGTCTTGTTATCATTATTACAACTTTTGAAACAGTTGCCATCTACCTCTAAAAGACAATGTTTGCTGATTTCCCCACTCATTATCCTGTTTCTCCGCAGTTCTCCCAGAACTTTTTTCTCTTACTCTCACCTTAGTGTAACTCTCAAGATAAGAATATATTGGCAGGGGGTGGGAATAGAGCTTAGGGGAGGGAATATACAATTTCTGGGGTGATGGTAATGTTCTGTTTCTTGACCTGGATGATAAATGGATGAGTGACTTCACTTTGTGATAATTGGGCTCTAACACTTATGCTATATGTATTTTTGTGTGTTTCCTAACTTCAATAAAATGTTTAAAACTACATGATTTGAGGCTGATTTGAAAAGACACATCTGAAACAAAATTACACTGAAAGGTGAAACATTAAAGGATGAACCAAGATCTGGCACACAGATGCAATGAAAGCCTGAAATTAAAAAAAAAGAAAGAAAGAAAGAATGTAGTGTGGAAATCCTGCCATCATGTGAGAAGGAATTTGAAACAAATGTAGCTAGTACAACTCTATTTAAGACAAAAACCAGATAAAAATATCATTTCTGAATTTTTTTCTACTTTCAAAATTACTCAACAAATGACATCCCATTCCAAGAATGTATTTTGCAAAGGTATAAAATACTAAAGATAACTCAAGACGTAGTGAAAATTTGAATGAAGCCATTATTATTGAAGAAAAATGAATAACATTTATGAAAGAAGTAGCTCACAATTGGTCCCTGTACCCAAATTTTCTTTCAAACTTTCAATGAAGAGTTATTTCAAATGTTATATAAACTTTTTTCGAACATGATAAATAAGGAAAATTTATAAACTTGTTTTGTGAAATTATTGTACATAATATGATCAAACATGGCAAAATAGTTCAACGTTAAAAGAAAAATAATAAACCAATGCCACTTACTTAATATGCAGATTTTCTAAATAAGATATTTAAAATTACAAGAAAGTAATTGCCTATCAACTTTATTATTCCAACAATGCATTAGAATGTCACATTCATAAATTACAAAGCTTCACAGATTTCAAAAAATTCAATTTCCAACCTTCATAAAATCTAGCAAAGTACTAAAAAAACTTAGGTAAAGAAGAAATTTATTTGAAAGCAAAATCAAATAACAGAAATGGTATTGAATATCAACATAGACAAGTAATGGACAAGCACATGTACTGTTGGTATATAGTTTCATACTAATTTAGGAACATCTGGCCAACATAATAAAGACAATAGAAAAAAAAAGAGTTATATGTACAGAAAAGGCAAAAATCCCCATATGAATATTACATGGTTGATAATCCAATTTAAAATATAGAAATTTTAATAGAATCAGTAAGCTACTGCAATTTATAAGCTCACAATGTCATTCTTTAATCAATATATTAGCTCTAACAACTCAACAGAAACAAAAATATATTATTACAAAAGTGAATAAATACTTTTAAAATTTTTAGAAAAAAATGCTTTATAATTAGAGAAAGGAAATATGATTTGAATATCTGGTCTTTTTTGTTTCACTTCCCTTTCCAAAGCATAGATGCTCTGGCTCCTTCATTTTACTTCCTTTTTCAAAACATAATTCTAATAAATAAAAAACATACAATTGGAATTGCACTAACTTTTTCATCAATGGATAAAATAACTACCAGAAATACCAGTAAGGTTGTATAATAAGTTTTGAAAAACATTATTAACTACCTAATTGATATTCATAGAACTCTATTCCAAAAAGATACAATTTCTCAAGAAAACTTATTAAAATAAAATAGACTACATAAAAAATCTCAACAAATTTAAACAATTTAAATTCATGTGCAGTATGTTCTTAGATTGTCAATAAAATTTCATTATAAATAAATAATGGAAATACAAAATAAATTGAATATTTAAGATTAAGTAACTCATGGATCAAAGAATATGAAAAAGAAAATTATGAATTCTTTTACAATGAATGAATATGCAAACACAATATATGAATATGTGTGGGACACTGCTGAAGGCAAAATTTAAGATATATGTGGTATAGACAATATAAGGAAAGAGGAAAATGCTCAAATCACTGACATTATTTTGTTTCTTAAGCAACTTGAAAAGAGAAGAGCATATTGAACCAAAGTTAAGAAATATAATAGAAAAAAGAAATATAGTATATAATAAAAGAAAAACTAATACACAGAAACAGAAAGGTAAGGATACAAAAGCTGGTTCTTTAAGATCAATAAAACTGAAACCATCTAGCCAATCATACCAGGAGAAGAAAATAGAAAATGATAAATTACAAATATTGGAAATGCGACAACTGATGTTACTAGAGCCTCTGAGATATTAAAAAGGATAAGGTGATACTCATTCATGTCATGTCATTAAATAGGCAATTAATATAAAAGGGACATATTTATCAAAAGGACCAAATTTCCAAAGTTTAAAAAAAAAAAAACTTTATGAGCCCTACTGCCTTTAAGTAAACTGAATTTTAATTTAAACTTTACCACTGAGAGAAACCCCCAAACCTTGATAGCATCTCTGAATTTTGACTCTGCACACACTTTTGTAGAAAATTTTTTTTAAGTTTTTAATTCATCCTATGAAAGAGGTCAAATAAAAAAAGTTACTATATTAATGGTCTGAAAAATCAAACTGTATATTTCCTAGGCAAAAGCCAAACTGTACAGTGTCTTGCTTCCAGCTGCTTGTTGCTAATGAAAATGTTTTGACTTTACTGTGTTCTATTCCAGGTACCTATGCTTTAAAAATCAATTATGCCCTTTGGTGTTAAATCCATATCATTATTGGCCTATTAATTTTACATTGAACCCAATATAATCTTTGAGATTGTGATTTGAAGTATGTCTTCAAAGTCAATAAATCAATCTGTAGATCAAATAATATTTCTATCAAAATGATTGAAGAACCTACATATAAGAATATGCTGTACTTTGTTCTCTGTGTTAAATCAGCATACATTTTTAAAATGAAGTAACAGCTTAACAGTATATTAAAATCCAAATGTATTCACTATCCCAAAATTGAAACTATCAATGATAATGAAATAGTGGGTCAAGTTTTCACAATTCAAACATTTGTGCAAGCAGCTTTCTTCTTGGAAATGGCCACTAAGTTTAAAATATCAGTGAAAATAATGTAAGGGAAATATGATATATAAGTCTCTGGAAAGCAGCTGTGCAAACAAAAGGAAGAACCTTATGCAAAACCATTACACATTAAGAGACCTGTTGATTATACTGAATGTCTAATTTAAGATAGTTTGCTTATACAAAATTAAGAACTTAGCCTACACTGGACAACTTTAGTAGGTTATACATGGCCTTCATATTGCTTGGTTTGCATTTTTCACTTAAAGAACACCCCTTGCCATCTGAAATTAAAATGATTAGATGTCAGCTCCAAATGCAATAAACTAGCAGGCTTTATGTAATATTTTCATATCTCTATGTATGTGATAATGGCTTAATGCTAATCATTTTAAGATAAGAATGAAATAGGATATTTTAAAATATCATACTTGGCAAATAACTAGCAATATTAGTGTTCCTTTCCAAATGCAAAAGATCAGTTTTCTCAACATGACAACACACCAAAATATTAATGATGACAGCTAACATTTTGGTACTCTATAATTTACTGCAAATATACACTGCATAACTTTTTGTTTTTGGAAAATAAGCTTATAGGACATTTAGAAATAAACTACTACTATTGTCCCTATACTTCCACTGGTTAGTCCATTTTTTTTTAATTGTCTTCCATGTAAAGGATAAATTCAATTCTTCTTTGTTCTTGATATTATTAATTTTTTCTAAGTTTCACTGTTCCTTTTCCAATTTTTTTCAAGTAATTACAGTAAAAGAGCAGATTTTTAAAATTGAATCATTTCTTTATATTACCTATCTACTTAACATCATTAGTTCTAATGTACACATTTCTAAAATCTTACTATACAGAGACAGTCCTGCCTATTTCTCTTGAACTTAATGTGATGCTACAAAAAGAAAATTTCTATATATTTTTCTATAAATGTTACACTGAAAGTAAATAAAAATTCTGTTTTGATCTTGGATATCATAAATATCTCAAATCAGGATGGTTGCATTTCACTTCTTTACAATTTTTTTTCATCTTATATTTTTCAAAGTATTTTTTCATTGAAAACTAGAAACTTGCACATAAAGCAATATTGAAATAATGACAATAATAATAACAAGCGGCATTTACTCAGCTTTGCTATATATACTAAATCCTTCACTGCTCGACAACCATCCTCTTCTGTAGATATTGGCATTAATTCCATTGTTTCTGAAGAACAATGATGAACTACCCCAATAATCCACACATACTAGATTTGACATTCCGACTCTTTTACTCAAGGGTAATAAGAAATACTCTGTTTTGGTTTTTCTCTCTGGATCAAAAAGGCCGTTTGCTTTGTTTCTCTTTCTTTAAAGAAAAAATAACTTTCAGAAACATCCTCTCCTCCCTTGTTCTCTTCCCTGACTGGGCCACATCTGTTTTCAGTCATCCTCTACATAACTTCCAAGACTTTTCATCTTCTGACCTTTTCTCTTTGACCCAGATCTATACACCTCTTTTCTCAATTTGTACTAATTTTTCCAAACTTCTACTTCTAAACCCTTCTATTTCATCAAGTTCATTATTTCTAGACTTTCTCACAGTAGTATCGGAAATTGCTATATCATGAATTTTTAAGGTTTTGAAGTAAAATACAAAAGTTTATAATGAATAGCAGGACACAAATCAGACATTTAATATTAACAATCTGTTTATAAAGATCCTGTATGAACAGAATATTTTTAACTCATGTAACCAGTAAGAGTATTGACTATGTATAAGAAATAGAAAGCATTAAAATATTTAAGATATCATGCTTCTGCACATTTTTCACTTCTTTCAGCTGTATTTAGAACTTGTATTTTAACTTAATTGTGCCAAAGCAAGCATGCATATTTTTTTTTTAAAACCACTAGAAGGATTGATTTTGAAAACACTAAGACTAGAATATAAAGTTTATCAGATGATAAGTATTGTGAAGAGTATCTCAATTTTTAACTAATATAATATATACCTTTTTATTATACTTAGTTACCTCTATATTAAGAAATAACAGTTTATAAGGACACATCATGGTCAGGAAGAACATTATGCAATAGGTTTAAAGGAATTTTTATATTTTTAATATGCTAATTTTTAATTTAGGTCAGGTAATCCAAGTTACAAGCCAACTCTTTTTTCTAGTTCGATGGCCTTGGACAGATGATTTAAATTCTGTAAATCTCAATTTCCTCCATAGTGAAATAAAAATAATAGTGCATATTTTATATTTTTGCTGTCAGGATTAAAAGTCTATTAAAGTACTTGGTATAATGTTTAGTAAAGCATACATAATCAACAAGTTTTCATTCTCATTATTATGATATAATTATCACTATCTCATTACACAGCAGAAACTTAAATTATCTAATTATCTCTTCATTAACTCTTTAGAGTTGATTTTGTTTAGGTACCCTGTCTATGGGAACCTCAGATAAGGAAATGAATAGTTGAGATGTAAGTGTAAATACTTAAAAAATTTCAGTGACAAAAACTCATAAGAGCTAAGGGAGGTGTGAACTGAAATAATGGTCTCACTGATACTGAAAATTAGATAAAGTTTTTATTAGAAAATCAAAGTGAGGGTTTGAATTCAGGAATAGTCTAAAGGGTTTTACTATGAGAAAACTGTTCCACCATTTTCAAGTTTGTGTGATACTCTATCCCTTACGAAAGAATAAACATTTTCTCATGTCAAACATACAGTGCACTAAATAATGCATTGAATTTCACAAAGATTTCTGGTTTTCATTCATAGGATCTGAAGTATCACACATTCCCAGTTCTAACACAAAGACTGTTGTCCATGCATTGAGGGAGGCAAGACATCAGGGTAGTTAAACTTTAGAATAAAGGATTGATTTTTACTTTATCCTAAAGTTAAACTGGAGAACTTCATTGTTTTGATTTTCCTGTAACTGCCTTCTGGGCAACAAAAGATACAGAGAGATTGTTGATTTCTTTCCTTCATTTGGATTTTTCTGCATGACTTCTTTATAGAATAGGGCCATCCAATTCTGACTTCAGTTTTTCTGGGATTTTTGACTCCTTTCAGCCTTACAGACAGGTGAGAGGGGCCATAAAATGCAATTTCAGTTCAATGTCTCAATAGCCTAAATCAAGGTGCTCCACCCTAGTCTATCACAATAAGTGTAAATGAGATGTATATTTTGACCTACCTGTTCTAGTGTTGACTTCGCTGTCTAATATTAACTTTTTAAAGAATTATATGGATTTTTTCTAAATCCCACAAATTATATTTTTAAAAGGTCTAACACTTGTTTTTGTTGTTAAGATGGTCCTTTTGCTTTTCACTACTATGTAAGATAACAAGACATTAAAGTCTACTTGTAGAAAATGCCTATATAAAAATAAAACCTAACCACATCCTGGTATTTCACTCTTATTATTATATTTAAAACATGCACTTGGATATAAATATAAAGTCCATATATAAATTGTCTGTCCACAACCAATGAAAAGGAAAGAACTTATAACAAAACAAAACTATAGTATCTAGATGGAACATAACAATTTAACAGTAAGTATAAGATAAATCTACTTAAATAAGATGGAAAAAATGTGTTCTCCATCCAAAAGATTATCTTCTAATTTATATCAGATTTTTAAAATGTATAGGAATGTTCAACATAATATCAGGTTATTGAAATTGTAGAATCTGATAAGAAAACAACTCTACCATAAGAATTTATCCCAGCATATAATCAATCATAGAAATGTACTTTTTTATTGCCTTTTTTTCTGGTATAACAGCTGAAGGAAGAAATAACCTCAAAATCAGTTAATGTAGGAAACCAGGAATCATATTCGATTTAATCCCTAAGTTTCTTTATTTTTCTTCCCACAGTAATAAAATATCCCTCTCCACAGAAGCTAAATTATTTGACTAAAAGTGTGGAGTAGGAAAATTTCAAACACACTTAAGTCTTCCAAATGCAGACCATGAATAATAATAAACTTTAGTAATTTTTTTGGCAAGAGTTAAAAAATTAAGCACGGATATATGTAAAAATAAAAATAAGTTCACACCATTCTGATGCTGTATGATTAATGATTAGAAGTTCCTTTTGCTAAGATTGTTCCTTCCTTGAAGGACTCATAAACTTCTCTAGTAACACCTAGTTAAAACAGGCATTTATTAAAGTGTACTATCCTTTTAATTCACCTTTGAACTCTTGTAACAGGTTATTAAGTCAGACAGCTAAAGACCCCTATTGCACCTGCAAATAACAATTGAATCCACAATTAAGGATCATTTCCTCTTTTTTGAAATTCAAATAATGGCATTAAAGCAGAGTATAATATTTTTATCTGCATCTGGTAAGGCTATTTCCTGGCATTTGGGATGAGGTAACAGGATGACTATATAAAAACACTACATAAAGATGCTGAGATAATCTGTAGGTGACTTTAGAAATGCAGGCAACTTCTAGACATTAGAGAAAAAGACCATACAACTCTAAAGTCCCCTTAAAAGGATGTAGAAACTTTAGTTTCTATAAGAGAACAGCAAAACTATATTAAGACAATATTTAATTTAAATGAGATGCATTAGAGAAAACATATTTTTAGTGCTCTTAGATTTGATTATCTAGGAAGTTTCAAAATTTCAATTTAACCTTTTCAAGTCAGTGTATATAACCTTTCTCATTTCCACCTCTATCCCCATTTTTCTCAAGCAGTTTCCACTTCTTATTTACCAAAGTTCTTTTAAACATGTGTAGCTTATTTCATACAACTACTCTTTCAAGCTTGAAGACACTATATTCAAAATTAGTATAATCTATAATAGTCTACAGCATCTTACTAATGACTCCATTTTTATTACTCTTGTCCTATTTTCTTGTTCATTGAAAAAAGATCTCATCTTTAACTTCAACAAGTTTTCTAAATCTTAATATTTTCCAGAAGTTTTTACCACTACCATATCCTGCATTCCAATATCCCTGAATTTAAAATTCAAAATGCAAAATATATGGTGAAGTATTTAAAAGAAAATATCACAAATTTTCAGCACCACTTTTTTATTTTATAGACTATTAAATACTCCACAGCTTTTATAATTCAAACTTGTCACAGATTTCCGTGCCTAAGAGGGAGGCCTCGGTCAGGTAGTGTCCTCTTGTCTAGAGGGCACTGTGGTGTGCAGACCAGCTGCACAATGCCAGGGGTAGCTGGCTCAGCACAAAGGCCTCCATGCAGCCTGTAGCTCCCACCCTTCCACCCCTACCAGAGTGGAGCAAAGGAGAAGAAGACTCTAGGGTAGCTCCCCTATATCTGGAGAGCCCAGGAGGGGGGATGAATGGAGTTTTAGCCCTATCCACCAGTGGATGGTTGTTGCATGGGGCAGTCATCTGCAGCCCAGATCAGTGGAAGCATTTGTCCCCAGGCCACAACCCAAGGGGGGATTGGGATGGCTCATGCATGGACACCTGGGCCTCACCCCCATGAGGGAGGTACTGGTGGGTAGGCAGGTGAGCAGGCGGGGAGGGGTGGTGGGAGGGGCATGCTGCCTCCATTTCACTCTCCAGCTAATCTTCAGGAGGAGCAAGAACATATACAATACAAACCCCATCATGAAATGGGTGAGGGACCAGGGAAAAATCCAGCCCATAAGCCTGAGCTAGACGCAGAAGATGGACAATCAAAAGAACCAATCCAGTTGAGACAGGAGAAATAGCTTTATAAACAAAATATCATGAAGCACACATATGAGCACATCAGGTCTGAAAGATACAAGACCTCATCTCAGAGATGCCTTGTAGGAGAGCAGGTGCCCCTCCCCGCTTTACAGGAGAGGAAAGGAAAGCCAAAGACTGGGGGCATCGGCCCCACAGCAAGGTTGCAAACTGAGGCCGAGGAGATCATCTACAGTGGCCGATCACAATTGCCTGTATCCACAGAGACACTTCTTCACCGACAATGGCAGGAGGTGAGACCACCTAAATCTGATGCCAGAACCATAAAGTAAAGCAGCAAAATAACACAGATGGGGTTGGAGAAGACAGCCTGCAATGACAAAGCGTGGAAAGACCACAAATAAATATAGACTGGCTGCCCAGCGCAAAGTTAAGACTGAAAACCCACCGTCAAGGGTGTCCTGGTTCCAAGAACACAGTCCTTCACCCAATAAAAGAACACTACCACAGGAAAGAAAGAGACTAATGGACTTAACACAGACTAGTAAACAACTAAGGGTGCGGTGTGAAAGAATGGAGGGGGCACCTGAGGGAGGGAGGTGGGAGAGATATCCCAAAAACCATTTACTAAGGTTGTGATTTAAATAATAAATTTTTAAATTATAAATAAATAAAATTCAAACTTGTCATCTATGGAGGAAAACTGCTGAGTGCAGGGATGAAGTGACTTGTCTAAGATCATATAGAGAGGTCAGGTGATGGCAGAAGCATTTGTTCCTAAGGTTGTCCTGATTTATCTGTCAACCTGTTTTCTCTCAAACAGTCCCAGTTTGGAAAATATAGCTTAAGGTTTCTTAATTAATCAAACAGTTAATGTGATTATTCAATTAATGTGACTACTAAGTGTAGACTAGAAGTTCAGTGTTCAGTTTGTAACTATTTCTCTCTAGCCCCACAAAAACCATTTTATTGAAAGTGCTGAATCTTACTCCCTATGCAGTCATTGGCAATGCCCTTTTCTGATTTTTAAAAGCCAAAAGAAACCAACCAGTAAATATATAAAAACTATTAGAGTGTCTTCACAAATTAGTATTTCATTTTGTTAGATTTCAAGTTTTTATATAGATAACAAAATAGTACTATAAGAAAAATAATTGTCATAGAAACACATGTGGCATGGTTCTTAAGTGTCCATATGAAATTTATTAATAAAATATGATATTACTATAATTGTGATGCAGTAATATTGGTCTTGTAATAGTAAGGGTGAAAAGTCAAAGAAAAGTGGAAAAGTTATAGATGTTGGAGGTGGGTAAAGACTAGAAATGAAGGGATGGGGGGGTAAATGATGGGAAAGAATCATTTGGGTGAAAGACTTTTAAGGAGGCACAGTTTCAAAAGCCAGAATTCTAGTGAAGGAATCATTTGGATGAGGATGGGGGTGCAGGAGGAATGAAGAACATACTTAGGGAATAAGAAGCAGTTTAGGTAGTTTTAAGACTAGATCAGGTTAGAAGGGTGGTGAGACAAGAATTTTGGAAAATACAGAGAAGAATGTGATGTATAGGTGGTCATTTCATATAATCTAGTAGCCAATAGGAAGTTAGTAAAAGTTGCAGAGAAGTTAACTATAAAAGCATTCTTTGTGATATCTGATAGCAATATAGAGATTTATAATAGAAATTATTTTTAGGAAACCGTTGCAAATATCTAGCTGTGAAGTAGAATAAGAATTGCTCTGCTAAACTAAATAAGAATTTAGATCTAGGGATTATGCATATCTGGGTTTGAAAATCTCTGACATTGTTTTCTTATTCATTGTAAATTCCTTTCCAGAATTCTCTTCTGTAATCTAAGAATGCTTAATAAGGAACTTGATGGTGAAATGAAGATAAGTGAACTGCAACACATTTAGCTCAGAATTTAGATAACAATAAGGAATAAAATATTATATTATATCAAAATTTGAATTATTAAGAAGTGCATAATGGTGGCAACTCACTACTGATCAGAGTTGACTGAATTAGTCCTTAATGATTGTAATTCAATGTGATTTTGTTTTTATACTAAGGTTCTAAAGATATTTCTACATTTGTTATAGGAAACTATATTGACTTATAAAAAGTGCTAATTTATCATTTTTAAACAGTTATAATAGCATGTATATTGTATATCATGAGACCAAACTGAACATGTTTAGCAATGATTTTGTTAAAATATTATGATTGAAGAGTCCTTTCTTAGTCCATAGTCATGAAAATATTGCACAGTTTTCTAGTTTGTGCTAAACTCTACTTGAACTTGAAAAACAGTAGCTTCCATTTAACTGAGGGCAGTATGCCATGCACTCTGAAACATCTGCCACTAATTGAGCAAGACCATTAATGGAATTTGAATTTGTTCTCTGTTAATAGCCTTCCAATAAGATAAATTCTAAGGTACCCTCAAAGCAAGCTGTGATCTCAGAAGAGTCAGATAACACATAGACATTCCACTACCACTATCATTATATTACTTACACACCAAATGGAAAAATGGAAACTAAATGAGTGAAAAAAATGAAACTTGGCATTTACTTCAAGTTTTGAAACAGAGTAGTTATCACCTGATAATAAAAGGCTCTAATCATCTTTTGCTTTATGAATAGTACATTCATTGAGGTAAGGAGTAGATTTCCAATAAATTTTGGTTAGAGTTTTACATTCAAGACCAGACTTTATTCCAACCTGGAATAAAGAATTTTTGCTGGACAGATGGTTAAATTGTGTGAAAAACTCATAATTACAGATTAGTCCCCAAATTTTAAGTACTGAGCATTTTGTTAAGATTTTTTTAGTATCACAATATCATACTATGAATTCTAACTTGCTTGATTGTTTAGGTTAACAATGCTATAGGTAACTTTATGAAAACTAAGTGACCCACCAAAATTTCCTGTGCTATCAGAATCATCTGAGGATTTTCCTTCTTCCTGAATAATAATCTCTTCTGCAAGAAATAAAGAGTTCATGGGCTTCAAACCATCCAATGCTGTTTTAATTATTTTAATGATGAACTTATGTTCATCATTTTTAAAAGTTTGTACCATTTTGTATTTTGTAATTAAATTTAGATTTGTTTAAATTTCATGAAAGTATTGTGTTTAATGAAAAAGCCATCCTGTTAGCATGATATAATTCAACCATCAGTTTAACTATGAAATGTGGCCAGAAGTGCCTTTTAGGATCAAAAGATATTTTTAAGGAACAAAAACATTCACTTATACCCTTTACATAATTCATACTGGCTCTGTGAATCCTAAAATTATCTTGGTGGTATGTCACTTGACCTCTTTATTTTGAAATTTCTCTTAATAACCTTCCCTTTTAAAATTTCATTTAATCCAGCATTTCAGTGCTGAATAACTAATTAACCTTTCATTCTTTCAAATGTTACCATTTAAAATTCACAAAATGTTTGGCATCTGGTAATGCATCTTATATAAGGGGTTTGCGAGGTTTACAATTAATGTTTTCCACCTTTCTAATTTGTAAAAGTGATTCCAATTTTAAGAAATACTGGTTAATAAATGAGTTTCTTCTTTTCTTTTTCATTCCTTTTCCTTCTCTTCTAGCTGCTCCTCTCTTTTCTCTTTTTCCCCCCTTTCACTGATATATTCATAATATGCACACTAAAATTTATCTCAAAAAACTTATATTTGGGGGGGGAGTTTTAAGTTATTCTTCTTATCTAGAGATAAAACTTGTAAGAACTATATTTTCTCATTTAGCCACTTGGTTAAGTAAATATCCATGTTAGATTATTATAAGTCCTACCATGTGATGATGAAATTTGAAATGTACTCTGTGTGGCTTGAGAAGTTATGTTTGGGATATTTTTAAAAACCATAAGCAACAGAAAATTTGCTTTTTTAAATCCAGAAGAGTAGTGGATTCTGAGTGTATGTAACCTTTGAATCCACTGCTCTATAAACCTATGATTTGTCCCTGTCTGCCATCCTATATTGGCTTATTTCTAAAGTCTGATAGCCAAATGACTTCTATGTAATTGATTCTTAGCATCTTATCCTAATAAATATGAAAACACTGAGAAACAGTCAAGAGAACATTTTTCTCTGCATCTCTTAAGAACAATTAAGTTCCTCCAAGAACAACTTCTTTCTATCAGTGAAGTTCGATTATCTTATTAACCAGAACTGGATCCAATGTCCATTCCTAAATGAATTTCTGACCAGATTACTGGGATTACTAAAACAAGCTTAACACTCAACTCTGAGGGCAAAATAGGCTATGACATTTGACTAGACAAAGTCATTAAAAGAAGAACATTCAACAATATTCTTTTAGGAAGGAAGAAGTAGTATAGAATGGATACAACATGCAAACAACAGAACCTGCTGTGAATTCTGCTTTCCAAAGTGATCTCTACTTCCCATTAACATCATGGTTTCTGGATCTCTTCTAAAATGCTGTTTGAGATGAGACCTGAGCTCTAATAGCCTATTTCCTCACTAAGTAGAGCTTGACCAAGTTCATTAATATTGTATAAAACTCTCACCAGTGTTATTTCTATAGAAAGTGTCATATGGGCACACAGTCCAACTAATGTCACAGCAGTTTAACATAGGGAAAATATTTCTAAGCACAACATTTTTGCAAAGGTTAGAAGCTCAGTTAACAAAAAGAACAATATGAAGATCATTCCAAATAAAATTAAAGCTCAAACTAAATTTGGAAGTAGGAACAAGTAATGGCTAAAATTCTCTGTATAACATCAGTAAAAATTTAAAGAAAACTTGGATAATTATATAATATTGAAATCTGGAAAAAAGAACCATCAAGATGATGACCCATTAGTCACGGCTGTTGTTGACACTGTATTAGGGAAAATTATGATGCTTTATTTTGAGTAACTGGGTAGAGGAATATTAGAAATACTTGCCATGGGCCTGTAAGCTTCAGCCTATGAAGCGACCGGGGCTAGGGATCACGGTTCGAGTCCCGCCTGGGGCCCGTAGCGAGACCTAGCTCCAAAAAAAAAATAGCTGGGTGTGGTGGTGCACTCCTGTAATCCCAGCTACCTGGGAAGCTGAGGTTGGGGATTGCTTGAGTCTCTGGTACACCAGGCAATGAGAGCCTGTGCCACAGCCAAAAATAACAAGATCTAGTCTCAAGAAAAAAGAAAAGAAAAGAAAAGAAAAGAAAAGAAAAGAAAAGAAAAGAAAAGAAAAGAAAAGAAAAGAAAAGAAAAGAAAAGAAAAGAAAAGAAAAGAAATACTTGCATGGGTGTGGGATATGCACAGACAAGCTATGCTAGCTATCCAATCTATTGGGAGTAACAATAAAATATAAGATACACAAGTATTATATTTATTACACAAATCATTTATTAACCAAAAACCCCATTTTGGAGAACCGAATAAAGCATCAGAACTAATCACTAAAGGAATCAAGACTTATCTCCATGAAAGTGTTGAATTCAAATGATGAGGCTACCAAGCACATCTTTTGTTTATTTATGTACATGTAGTAGCTAGTTGTTCTAATCCCTGTCTACCCATTAGCCCCACCTAGGAAGAATTTCTTAAAATACTGCTACTCATCTCACACTAACCATATCACAATTTTTGGTTATGCATATGGAACTAACCAGTATATCCTAAATATATTCTGACACAATGGTAGGAGGGAATTAGGAGAAATGTACTTTTTTCTCCTCTGCTTCAATTCTTCATAACCCTTGTAGAGGATCAGAGACCTCAGACCATCCTCTTATTTGCTCTAAATGCAATTTAAAAAGAAATGAAAGTGTTCCCTTGACATAGCAAAAGATTTTTGCTAGCATTTGCTTTACTATTAGGATTTTAATATTTTTTGAACACAGATTTTCTGTATATTCAAGAGAAAAATTAAACACAAAGAAATCATATAACAGTCTAAATAACATTGATTATAGAATTTCACTTCTCTTTTCTTCCTCTGCTCTTATTCATGAGGAGAAAGGAAATTAAATTCTAACTAAGATATTAGTAAAGTTAGATTTCTATGCCAGACCAAAAAAAAAAAAAGTTGCTGAAAAGATGTGCATGTATGTGTGCACAAGTGTGTATGCATGCACACACACACACACACTCTGACCTTGGGTTCCCTGTAGACATTTGGAAGTTGTCAGCAGTAGCATAATGACAATCCTAATTATTAAAATTACTCTTGTATGGAGAGTGCTTTAGAATAAGATGCCAACAGGCATGCAATATGTTAACTGCACAATGGTTTTCACTTTTTTCTTAAAATGAAATTCATAGAAATATTCTACTGGCTTTCGTCGAAATAGCTCTTACCACCTAAGTGACACATATTCTCTCACACATCACAAAGGAATTTCCAATAAATTCTGATTTCACAAGAATTCTAAAACCCTCTGGATATATTTTATTATTCTGGTAGGTCAAACAATTTCCTTACAACTCAAACCTCAAAATCCACTATAGTCTTAATTTCACATATTTTTAATACACAATTACATTTCCACCAATCCTCAAATTTTCTATATCAAAAAAGTTGCTTTGATTAAATACTGCAAATCTGAAGTTGTTTCAAATTGTCCTTTTAGTCTCAAGTATGGTTAATCCTCTATTTAATATTGTTGTGTAAATATACAATACTTTAAGGGGGCACATATTAAAATATTTGGTATAATAGTGTCTTCCGTGGATAATAGAAAATGTCTAATAGTCAAGCACTTTAAAGTAAAAAAATAAATAAATAAAGCACTCTTTTGTCTTCAGAAAAGAAAACCAATTGTTTACAACTACATGGGAGAAAATCAGTATAAAATAGAATAAGCAATAAGATTTGACTGAAAAGTAGGTTATCTTTTTATTGTCAACAAATCTATTATATTTGTAGGTGATTCTCAATATACCCATTCTGGGAACTTGCCATCTTCGAAAATAATAGAACCACAACTAAGAGGTTATATAAAGTCAATTAGCTCTCAGTCTGCTTTCCATCTCATGGAGAGAATGTCAAACATTCATTCATTCTCAGACACAACCAAGTACCAGCCCAAGCAGAAGCATTCTTGTTTCTCTAAACAACAGACTGCTTCCGTAACCTTGCCAGGAGAGGTAATTAAATATTTGAGTTTTTAATGCCTATCCTTCCAGCTCCCAGGCAAACTTCTGTTGGGGCCAGATAACCATGAAGAAAGCACATGCTCAAATCTTCATCTCAGGGCACAGAGGCAATGAGAAAACAAACATTAAATACCAACAAACGTGGCTATTTGTTGTGTAAATAAACTAAATGGCCTCCTTTTTTTATCATCACATTTCCCCCTGTGCTTCAATCAGTGAAATATATAAATTAAGGGTGGAACTTTGAAAGTTAAAAGAAAATAATATTATATAATCTGTACCTGGGAATCCTGAGTAATATTACATAGCTTTGATTGTGCTGTAAGAAAAATACTTGTTTGGTATAAAGAACATTGAATAAATTTATGTAAAATTTTAATGTAGTAAAATGGAAAGATTCAGAAAAATGTTCACAGTACCCCCAATTATTTCATGCTACACTATTCCTTATGAACCCATCTACTAAAAACTGTTACCATGAACAATATATCATGTACTATATAATTTGCAGATTGAACAAACAAGAAAAGATGATTTTATTTTGAATGATAAAATGACAGCTTTTTAATCAAGTAATTTGAGTTGCAAGAATTTTTCTTGAAAAAGAGGAAATTAATGGGTAGGATTTGCAGTTATGTTGTCTTAAACTGAGTATCATTTCCCCTATGCCTGGAAGCTGATGACAATGAGATGGCCAAGAGTGACCAATGCCTACAGTTCAGAGCTGTGAGATAGCATGTGTCCTGGGAGCAAAGACATTGTAAAAGTGCAATTTCCACTGAACCTCAAAGGTATAACAATGTATTACTGATCTCTGTTTCTTAATTCTAGTGTTATCTTGATCTGTTTATCTGAGGTTTTAAAATGCTACCTGGTCTTATCTCACCTCTGGGTTGAACTCAGGCTTGTGAACAATGTGATTCACAAGGAAGATACAAAAACTACAGACTAAGAGCAAGTACAATTGGCACCTTCTTGATGTCCTAAGATTTCCCTTCTTCTGTGGCTGGCAGAAGCCTCTAACATGCTATTTCTTCCAAGTTCTCTAGAGAGCATCAAGACTGAACTGATTTCTGTGTATATGAATTTGGACCCAGATTCATATTCTGATATCTTGTTGCAACTTAAGGAATGGAAGAATAGTTGCTCTCAGGTTGTCATAACTGCCAAAACAGCTTACTTCAGTTTATACGCACAAAGGAAATAGGAACTCACTTTAGTGTTCATCAAGCACTCTATACATTAATGTATCTCCTGAAAACCAAACAAACTCCTTTACAAGGAATTACTCTCAGAACACCTCATTTTTCTATGAGAATTAAATGAGATTATGTAAGTAAAACAATTAAAAGTTTGCAAAATAGATACTGAACAAATGTTGGGTTCTTGTGAATTTTCCCACCTTCTTCCCAATTTTCATTATTTCATATAAAGACTGAGTATGCTGTTTAGTTTATCTTATTCTTAGTTTACAAGTAGGAAGATAGAAAGGGAAACTGTCCCAAAATTATAACTAACAGCAGTATCAATTCTTACTCAAGCTCACCTGATTCCACTACACCACTATGCTTCTAGTACAATGACACCATCCTCATTGTGTTCACAAGCAGAGTTCTTTACAACTTTAGTAAATAAAATGATAAATTCATGGAGAAAGGGGGAAATATTCATAATTTTCCATCCAATATCAACTGCTAGTATATTTTGTTTGTGAACTTTTATTCTTTATACAAGTTTAAATTTAAGGATTCATATTCCTTTGCATGAAATTTTAAAAAAGACTTTTTGGTGTAAATCTGACTTTTTGTTTTGAAAAAAGTTACAAAACTTTCAACATATAATTTTTAATGAATCTATTGTGTCTTGTTGTTTAGAAATTATACATTTACATAATCCCCTAACTAGGTCTGATTGGTCATTTCTACTTGAATACTTTATGAAGTACCATTTGCTAAGCATTTCATTTAATCCTCTTAATTTTACAGCTATTACTTGCCTGAACACCTGCAACTCCACCAAACAGAAACATTTAAATATTTTCTATGCTAAATATGAGGAATATGATTCAGAATATGTAATACATTGTGTTTAAAAAATACTCTTTTTAAAAAAATTAGATACATTTTCATTGATACTTCTGATTTTTTTCAAATATGCTTCTTGATATAAATTTACAAAGAGTTTTTCTAAGTTACTGCAATTTTACCAATAGTTTAAAAGTATATATTCCCTTGTACTGTTATATTATTTATGATTTTTAAATATTTTAATGAGAAACAAAATTAGATAATGAGAAACAAAATTAGATAATGAGAAAACAAAACTTATTAGCACAATTAAGATTTTGCTTGTAATTAGCAGTGATTAATATTTTGGTGACTCTTTGGCCATTTGTCTCTAGTCATCTATTGATAGTTAATCCAATGTTTAAACATTTTTCTAGTATGGAAAGGAACTCTTATTGACTTAATATAATCTTGTATAAGTGATAAGGGTCTAATAACAAAGAGCCACAAGAAACTCACACAACTTAACAAAAACAAAGCAAAAAGTCCAGTTTAAAAAATGGGGTGAAGAGCTAAAAAGATACTTCTCTAAAGAAGAAATACAAATGGCCAATAGGTATATGAAAAAACACTCAACAACACTAATAATCAGGGAAAGGCAAATCAAAACCACAACGAGATATCATCTCACACCAGTAAGAATGGTACATATTTAAAAAACTGGGAAACAACAAATGCTGGCATGAATGTGGAAAGGAACACTTTTACACTGATGGTGGGAATGCAAACTGGCACAGCCATTATGGGAAGTTGTGTGGAAGACCATTAAACTACTGAAAATGTTACTATTATTTGATCCAGCAATCCCACTTCTAGGAATCTAACCAAAGTTTACAAAAACTCTAATTCAAAAGGACATCTGCACTTGGATGTTTGTTGCAGCACTATTTAACTAGCCAGAATATGGAAGCAACTCAAATGCCCCAAAACAGATGAAAAAGTTGTGATATATGTACAAAATGGAATATCATTCATCAGTCAAAAAAGAAAAATTTATGTCATTCACAGCAACATGAATGGAGCTAGAGGGAATCATGTTAGTGGAATAAGTCAGAAAGAAAAAGAGAAATACTGGATGGTCTTACTTATATGAGGGATACAGGGAAAACAAACAAACAAACAGGAATAATTTAAAACTATCAACAGAACTTCAAGCATGGAGCAAGAGAGGGGGAGGAGGAAAAAATTGGGGAAAGGATGGGCACAAGAGATTAGGATGGTTCAGGGTGTTAAAGTGGTGAAAGAACCTTCAAGCTAGACAATGATGTTATATATATATATATATATATATATATATATATATATATATATATATATGTACACTCAATTAAAAAATAAAATTATAAAAAAGAGGTAAAAATAATCTTGTATACAGGTTTTACTTACAACTTTTCACATTGCAAATATTTGACATTTCTACTTGAACTGTTTGTGATTATTAATCATATTCCTTATACCATATCATATATACATTAAAAAATGCCTATGTATATATTTTTATTTGAAAATATTAGATCCACTAAAAGTTTTTAAAAGCAGTAGAAAAGGAGCAGCAACCTGGATGGAACTAGAAAGACTCATATTGGCAGAAATAAGCCAAAAAGAAAAAGAGAAGTACAGGATGGTCTCACTTATATGAGGGATATAGGGAAAATCAAACAAACAAATAAAAAATGAAAACAACCAATGGGACTGAACCATGGAATGAGAGAGGAGGAGGGGGAAGAAGGCAGGGGAGGTGAAGCGTACAAAAG